>CATIWR010051537.1:0-14177 GCA_949677035.1 Omphalea diandra | reverse complement strand
TTAATTAATTTAGTTTGATTTGATTTTTAGATAAAAAATTTCAGTTGAACTGAATAGATTAAATTTATTTAAAATTAAATTAAAATATATTAAATATATATTAAATCAAATTAAAATATTTAAACTCTATTTAAAATTTATTATTTATCTTAAAAATCATTTATATTAAAAATATTTTGAACTATATTTTAAGAATTGTTATTTATATTAAAAATATTTTAAAAAATATTTTTTAAAAAGTCAATTTAAATCAAACCAAACAATAATAGAACTGAATAAAATTGAATCAATTTATATTTTTAAATTTTAATTTTAAATTTTATCTATTTAGTTAATTTGAACTGAATGCCTACCTAATGATAGTTTCTCAAAAATAACTTTATCCTTGGTCAAACAGCCAGCAATGCAATATCATCTCACTAGCTATTTTAACCAATTTAGGTGATAATCATGAATTTAATGCCCACCTTCATCCAGAAATCTAATAAATTCAATAATTTTAAAAAAAGATTCTGTTTGATTTAAATAACTATTTGTTGATTATTAATAATTATTGTTGATAATTAATAGTTAATGCATATAAATTGTTCGTTAAAGATTAATTAATAATTACTCTAAACATATCAATAACTATTCCATATATAATTATTTTTACATATATTAAAATATTTATTATATTACTTGAATTATAAATAATATATAATGTTAATTTTTTTTTATTTTTTTACATAAACTATAAAGTAATAAATAATATTAATTAAATTTCTAAAGTTACATTTGTATATATATTGTAATATTTTTCTACTCACAAATCAAGGCAAAGAAACTGAAGCTAACCATAATCATTTAAAATAGTATATTTTTATAATAAAAAATTTTAAATACAATAAATTAAAACGTGAAAAAGTTATTAACCAAGTATTGTATTGGATTGGATAGTATCATAATACGGCGACTTGCATAATACTTACTATTATTCTAACTCTAACCATAGAAATAAATTTTCATAATATTAATAAAAAGAAAGAATTATTTAATTCAAATTAAAATGTAGTCTCTCTATTTTAAAATAGCTATCTTTTTAGAGTCATGCATTTAGATTAAAAAATAATTAATTAAAAATAATTTCAATCGATATGGACTAATATATCCTTAATTGTCTCTTACTAAAACTATACCACTAACACTAATAAAAAAAGTAATTAATTAGAAGAGAGAGAGATGATGATGAGGGTTAATTTGAAAAAAATCAATTAATAGTATATTGATATTTGAAAATGACAATTATATTGAAATAAAATTTCTTTTCTAAAAATACAGTTATTATGAAACAAAAGAAATAATAAATATATTTCAAATGAAAAAAAAAAAAAAAAAACTCAAACCTTGTAATTTGTCACTCATGATGCAGTAATATTTAATCTTTTTTTTACCAATTAATGCCAAACATTAACCTTAAAGATTCTACTAAAGAAAGAGATTGTTATTTGTCACTCTCATGATGCAGTAATTTAATATTTTTTTGAATGCCAATCATCAACCTTAAAGATTCTACTCAAGAAAAAGGCACAATAAATTGTAAAGTTGGTGAGTGTTTGATCCTCGAAAGAGGTTCAAACTCTTGGGATATAAATGTGTTGTACTCTGTCGGTTGCATTTTATTTGAAATTTTGAGAGTATGCATAAGAATTGAGAAGTTGTTTAATTAGTAAAATAAAATCACTAAATTGTTTTTATTTATATTCTATTAAAATTTATTTTCTTATTTCACTATATTCCCTCTAAAAGAAATATAAAGTGTTTAAAAAAATATTTCATAAAAACAGAAAAAATGATAAAAATAGAAGAAAGCATATAGATCTACATAAATTCAAATTTGAAATATTAATTGTAATTAATCAAGTCATTTTGGAGTAGTTGAACGCTTAATATTCTGCACTAATGGGATAAACATTCTATTATTAAATTATCAATCTAATTAAGAATTCATTTAATTAAACTATATTGTTGATTGCTGGTAAATTATATATTAACTGATAAATGCAAATTATTTAATAAAAATCTGTTAGCTATTAACATACGAAATGAAGATTAAGCATATAATTAGTTTTAAATTTTTTATTAGATTACACAAATCACAAAGATATAAATAATAATTAAATTTATATATATTATAATACCTTTCTACCCATGTATATTTTGTTGTAATTGTTTTCAAATGTTTTATTAAATTTATAAATTTAAAAGAATTTAATTGCATAAAATTAATTTGAAATATATAATTTCATTACTCAGAACTTAATCAAGGTAATTAGATAAAATATATGTTTTCAATTATAGTCTTGCAAAATTACCTTGCTACTTATCAAGTACAAAACACGTATATGATAAATTTATTTGATAAATATAAAAAAGTATAATATAGTAAATTTTAAGGATAATTTTCTCATTTGATTTAAAATTGTAACATTTTTATCAAAAGGTTTTTTTAATTTTTATAAAATAGAGCTTTAAAAACTCTAAATAGCTATAGACTATTTTATACTTTTTGCTGTCTAAAATACATTAAAAAAATATTATTTTTTTATTTATAAGATTATAATAAAATTAAGACGTAAACACTTTATATTTATATTATTTAATATTTAATATTAAAAATAAAAATAAAAATTTTTATAGTCTCGCCTATTACCAATTGTAACACCAACTAGCAGCAACTGATGAGAGGTATCGATTAGGTATGGTTGGTGATAATAACTACTTGTATTTATATGATTTATTTTTCACTTGGATTAATTTGTCAAAATTTGAAAATGGCTTCTCTTTCTTAAAAGTGATTTAGTTCTCATTGATAAAAATATATATATATATTTTTCATTGATCAATTTTTTTAAAGTGTATTAAAATCAAAAAAATGAAGAAAATATTTTCTAAAAAATGTTTTTTGTAAAACAAAGGGAGCTTTCACTACGAAACATTTTATATACAACTTTTTCAATTAAAAAATAAAAATTACTCCAAAAAACTAGAACAAACCCACTCTAATTGTAAAACTCATTAACAAAAAAAAATTTGTTACTTGGATTTTGTTGTTCTTTAAATCAGTAATGCCCTCATTATACTTGAAAAAATTACAGAAGAATTGGTTAAGTACCATGCCCACATCTCAGATTTCTTTATCATCCAATTTGGAGCATGCCAAGGCAATAATAGGTTAAGTAAGCACTATTGTATTAGCCAACTAGACCTTATTAAAATTGCAAATAAAACTTGAATTTTTTTTTCTTCTTTTTTGGGTCATGTTTGTTGCTATATGTATGCTTATCCTAAGGATAATGACAAAAAAAAGATACTTAGGAGTAAAATATGGTAAAACAACTAATTATTAGATTGCTAGCGATTAACTTCGATAACAACTTCTTTATCTGTGGTTGGTTTTTTTTTAATTATTATATTATAATTCCATAAATTACTATAAATCTAAAAATATACATGTTCATTCATCTCTTGAAGATTGGTGGCCGTCACCAACAATGAAGAATCTTTCTATCTTCTTTTTTCTTCTCTTACTCCCACTCTTAGCCTCCTGTGATGGGGATAAAAAGGTTTTTTCATACATTATATTGTTTTTGTGGTTTGATTTTATTGTTCTGAAAGAATATTTAATGGATGACAGGTACACATAGTGTATTTTGGGGAGCATAAAGGACATAAAGCATTGCAAGAGATAGAAGAAACACATATCTCCTATGTATCTTTGGTTAAAGGAACTGAACAAGACGCTAGAGAGTCTCTTCTTTACAGCTACAAGCACAGCGTCAATGCCTTTGCTGCAGAGCTAACTGCTGAGGAGGCAGCCAAGCTGTCTGGTATACATATATAATCAGAATTCTCACATGGGTTTTCTTTAATTTACAATAATTAATCTTGTTTTGGTATGCATGTATTTTGTAGAGCTCGAGGAAGTGGTATCAGTGTATGAAACAAAGCCAGGAAAGTATACAACGCAAACAACAAGGTCATGGGAATTTGTAGGGTTGGAAGAAGAAGAGGATGAGGAACACGATACCAATCATCGCTCTGGCCGTGAAAGAGAATTACCACTGAAGGCTGGATATGGCAAGGGAGTCATTATTGGGGTGCTTGATAGTGGTAAAAAAAAAAAAATGTCTTATTCTTCTTCTTTGGCCTTTTTATTAAACTCTTTCATGTGATTCCTCTCGCTTGTTCTTTTGTGGTCTAGCAACTATATCCACGATTGTATGATACGTAATTGATTGGTGGTATTACAAATAGTTGCATGCGATGGGTGATTTTTTTTTATTATTTTTGTAATTTTTTGATTCTCAGGTGTTTGGCCAGAATCAAAGAGTTTTAATGATGAAGGGATGGGGCCTATTCCAAAATCATGGAAAGGAATCTGCCAAGCTGGGGATGCTTTTAACTCTTCCCATTGTAATAAGTGAGTGTTATTTGTTTCTATTCATGCTTTCTGTGTAATAATTTTTTCTTCTGTTTTAAAGCAATGGTAAACTTCTTTTACAGTTGTGTTCTTTTTGGGCTTGTGAGAAGCAAATGATGAGCTAGATAAAACTAGCAGGCTCTCCTTTTAATACATTTCTATGAAGTAAAAGAAAATACTGGAGTGAATTGATTTCTTTTACATGCAAAAATCTTGGCGACCATTTGCCCATAGCCGCCTATGAGAATTGGTCTTGTGTTTCAAGGATAGTTGCTCTAGTCTAAAGTAGATATCACTTTCATGTAGCTGGACACTCAACACTTGCATTTAAAAAAATCATTTGATAGGAACCCTGAAACTTATTTTCCTAAAGGTAAGGAATCTTAACCTGAATTCATCAACTGGAAAAAGGGAAAAGAGAAAAAATATATGTATGGCATCATATCTAACTAAGATGCCTTTTCTATAAGTTTTACTGTTGCTGAACAGTTAGGCTTTCTATGTGATGGGATTTTTCTAAATAGTTGCTAGAAATAAAATAACTCTATTGACAACTTCAAAACGGGCCTACATTCTGCTTTATATATTGTACGTGAGTTTCCTGCATTTCGATTAGTGGAAGGTCAATCCTCTATGTAATTTGTTCATTTCAATCAAACAAAGAAAGCCATCTGACTTGTTCTGCTTTTTGTCTTCTGTTCTTAATCTTGTGAACGTTTCTTATCCTTTCTTTGCCCTATTGATCATAGAAGGCACACCCTATTTTGTTGGCTTTTAAACCTCTTAATCCCACCATTATATTTTAGGGTTTCTACATCCAATGATTTTAAATTGTGACAGTAAATTGTAGTCGTTGTTTTGTTAAGAGAGGCCCACGGAAGAGAAAAATTGGTGTATTGAAAAAGAATTATCATTATATAGCATTCTATAGAAAAGGAACCAAATTCAAATCTGGGTGGATACTTAGAAAAAGAATTGAATTATATCGGGGGGAATATGTACGTTATTATATGTAACAATAATTTAAAAATATAGGTTAATCAGACATAATATAATTGGTTTTTTTTTAATATACTTTTGAATAGTGTAGAAAGCTAATGGTCTCGAATTTGATTTTTTTTTTTTAGAGTTGGGAGAGGATATTTAAAGATATATAGAATTTTGGTTATCTATCATTTAAAACTATTACATATTCCCTCTGTCGTTTTTGATAAAAATTTTTATTTTATAATACTTCACGTTTTACAATTGTTAATTAATTTTTTTCAACTTTATATTTTCTCTCTTTCACAATAATTATTTATTTTTAGAATGCATAATACTTTATAAAAATAATTAATTTAAGATAACATATTATTTTAATATTTAATAACACATTAAATATAATTCTCCTTAAATGACATCTATTAAGGAACAAAGAAAGTAATTAATTAATAAAAAATTGCATAATGCAATAATTACTTATCCAAATTACGTTATACTTTTCTCCAACCCTGGAAAATCGTCGAATTTGCGATTATAGTATTTACTAGTATAACATACTTTAAACATTTTTGCAGGAAAATCATTGGCGCTAGATATTTCATCAAGGGATACGAACAGTACTATGGTAAACTAAATCGCACATTGGACTACTTGTCACCGCGCGATAAGGACGGCCACGGGACTCACACGGCCTCCACAGCCGCAGGGAGGCGGGTGCACGATGCTGCATCTTTTGGTGGTTTTGCTCGTGGAACGGCCTCAGGGGGGGCACCATTAGCCCACCTAGCCATATACAAGGCATGTTGGGCAATTCCTAACCAAGACAAAGTATATGGAAACACATGTTTTGAGATAGATATGTTAGCGGCTATAGACCAAGCTATAGCAGATGGTGTACATATATTGAGTATGTCCATTGGCTCCACCGAGCCAATTATTTACAACGGCGATGGCATTGCTATTGGCGCATTTCATGCTACTAAAAACAACATCATTACTGTCTGTGCTGCTGGCAATAATGGCCCTGCTCCTTCTACCTTGTCCAATCCTGCTCCCTGGATTATTACAGTTAGTGCTAGCAGTGTCGACCGTGCTTTTCTTGGTGATCTTGTGCTTGGAAATGGCAAGAATATTGCGGTACTTAACATCTTTCTTTCTTGCTTTGGATTTTCTTTTGATTCATTTATTGATGCATAGATATCCATGGATGGTTTTGACTTTAGGGGCAAACTGCCACTCCATTCGAGCTAAATGGAATGCACTCGTTAGTGTATGCAGCAGATGTAGTAGCCGATGGAGTCCCCAAAAATGAATCCAAGTACACTTCTTTTCCTTTGTTCTTTTAATTTATTTATGAGGTCATTTTTAAGTAATGATTAGTATCATCTAAGCGTATATATGCTAAACTCAACTGAAACTGAATTTATGCGCAGCCAATGCCTTCCTAATTCCCTTGACCAGGAAAAGGTGAAGGGGAAGATAGTGATGTGCATGAGAGGGCTCGGAATGAGGGTTGCAAAGGGGATGGAAGTGAAAAGAGCTGGAGGTGTTGGTTATATCTTAGGAAATCTACCAAACAATGGCAATGATTTACCCGTTGATGCTCATGTTCTTCCTGCAACAGCTGTGGGGGCCAATGATGCAGATAAAATTATTGAATACATCAAGTCTACCAAGAACCCAATAGCTGCCATTAGAAAGGCAAGGACCGTGTTACATTACAAACCTGCACCTTATATGGCTGCATTCACTAGCAGAGGTCCAAATGTTGTTGATCCTAATGTTCTCAAGGTTGGTTTTTTTTTTTCCCACTATGATGACGAATAGAATTATTATTAGCTGTTAATGTGACCAATAGAAACTTAGTTAAATCGATTCTTTTTGGCAGCCGGACATCTCAGCACCAGGGTTAAATATATTGGCAGCATGGACCCCAGAAGACCCCCCTACAAAATTATCAAGTGATAAACGATCTGTACATTATAATATTGAATCAGGAACTTCTATGGCTTGCCCTCATGTGTCTGGTGCAGCTGCACTCCTGAAAGCCATACACCCTACTTGGAGCTCGGCCGCTATAAGATCTGCCATCATGACCACAGGTAATTAACGTCAGTCTCCTAGTGCATGACATCACTATAAAATAAAATAACGCGTCGCAACCATTTCTAATGTTTCCACAATTTTGATGTGCACATACAGCATCCTTGAAAAATAACAAGGGCGAGCCAATAACCGATCCACAAGGCTTAATTGCGAACTCATTCCAGTTCGGTTCAGGTCAATTCAGGCCAGCGAAGGCGGCAGACCCTGGCCTGATATATGACGCATCATATATGGACTACGCATTCTACCTTTGCAGCTTTGCATATACGGGATTTTCAAGCGTAGATAATTTAACCTGTCCAAATCCAAACAAACTAGAACCGACATACAATCTGAACTACCCATCAGTGCAAATAACTAATCTGACAGGCACAGTAATTGTAAAGAGAAGCGTGACAAATGTTGGTGCCAGCAAAAGTGTCTACTTCTTCACTGCAAAGCCACCTTTGGGATTCGAGATCACGGCATCGCCAAATATTTTATACTTCAGTCACGTTGGGCAGAAGAAACACTTCACCTTAACGATTAGAGCAAGAGATCCTCATGAGGCAAAGAAGTATTACAAAGATGACTATGCATTTGGATGGTTCACATGGACTGACAATTACCATAATGTTAGAAGCCCTGTTGCTTTGTCTCTAGCATAGGAGATAGATTAAAAAGGATGATTTGATTATTGAATATTGATTCAAAGCGTTTGGGGTGATTATGATTATGATTAACATTCTTAATAATGTTTATATAAAGGTTACTTGTTTCACTGTTGGTTGAAGCTATAGTTCTTTCTTCAGCGATTGTGGGCTTTGTTCTGGGTTTGAACTGGGCTTCTATGTTTTGGGCCTTTGAAATAGAAATATGAATCACTTAAAGGTCTAAAGGGCACGTTATTAGGAAACCCCAAAAAAAAAAAAATCAACGAAAATATTAATTGATATAGATATTCGGTAACCTTTTCATTCTTATGAACCATTAACAATGGTGTTCAAATCTAACAATTCACTGCCTAAAAAACAAATTTAAAATTTTAAGTCTGAAATCTCTAATTGTTACTAATAAAAATTACTATTGCTACTAGCCACAAATAAATCAACTGATTTCCAAATTTTTTTTTTCAAATTATATTATTTCAAAACTTCATATATTTGTTGATAATTTATCTCTTAATGTTTAAATATTATGAAAATATTCAATTCAAATTATGAATACTTAATTTTCAATTTAATCAAACACCTCTTAATTCTACTCAATTTTCGTTAAAATACTAGATATAATTTTCTTAATTTTTATTTTGATGTAATGAATGAAGATGTAAAATGAAAGGAGTATTTGAATTTCAGATTAATGTTGATTTTTATAATTTTTCATTGGAATATACAACCATATAAGTTAATTACTCGTTCTATCAATATCTTTCACCTTCTCCCTTTTAAACAAACTCCTCTTTTTTTTAGTTCTTTAAACTGTCAGCGGTAAAATCTTGCATGTGGTAGCCCCTCACCTTTAGATCTATTAGTTTTGTAGTAGGTTTTTTTTTTTTTTTTTTTTTCATTTTTATTAATTTTTTTGATGTATTTGTAAGTTGTTGAAGAAAACATATCTTTAATCTATTTTTAGCTTTGCAATTCTATACCGTTAAAATTTATTCTGCTTTTTATTTTATTATGTAAGTTTTTTTTGTATTTTTTTGTCTTAATAATTTTCAGATATATAGATTTAATTCTATTAGTTTTTATATTTTTATTTTTAATAGGTTATTTGATTTTTTTTTAATAGAAATATGGATCCTTCTTTATGGGAGTATAGATAAACTCATTCAAGGAATATTTAGGTTCTTTTTATAGAAAAGCTTTAGTAATTTTTATAGATAATTTGTTACTATTTTTCTTTTAATTCAACATTCAAATATATAAAAGTCAATATGTGATTGAATTAACCATAAGTAGAATGTACTTATTAAAATTCAAGTTATCGAACTCTGTCAAGAAGATTGAAATTATTTGGATGAAACTATTGTAAATATATTATACTTTTTAATTTTTATATTCGTATAAAAATATACTCATTTTAATAGATGAGGGAGATATTATTATTATTATTATTATTATTAATAACACATGTATACAACTATACATGCATGTTGGTGATAGAATAGAAATTTGACAAAAAATTACACCATTATTTCACTACGTGGATTTTGGATGAGATTGAAGTCGTTATCACCATCTTTATAATAATAATAATAATAATAATAATAATAATAATAATAGTAGTAGTAGTAATAAACCATCTAAGCATGCAAAGAAAGAAAAGAGACTCGGAAAATGCAAATAATGACAGTGAAAACTGGGGGTGATTGCAGTCATTATCTTGACAAAGAGAACATTGACGTCCAAGTACCCAATAAAGAAGTTGAATCAATCCTTTTCTCTTCTTTTATTGCCTTTGATTTTAACCCTTGTATTTATCCTAATTTTCAATCTATTTTCATTTCTTTCTCTTTTTCCAATTTAAGAAATTACGAAACTTTTTTTTTTCTTATAGAACTTCTTGTTTTTCTTCGAAGTCCCTGAATGGTAAGAATTTGTAAAGATTTTTTGGTTCGTAGAATGTTGCATCACAAGGTATGAATTCAGCTTGGGAGTAGATTATGAAGATCATCTAACAAGTTCTGATATCTTGAATTTTTGTGAGACTCTAGTCTATGTTTAAATCATTGCAGCCATTTTCCTCCTTAATGTATAATGGAAACCAATAGTATATTTTTAAGATACTCTTATGTGAGTTCCAAATTCAAGATATCTTTAATTATAGTGAATATGACTGAATTTTTTTTTTCACAAAAGAGAAAAAAAAGTATAAATGTAATTTAAAGTTTCAACATTGCTAATTCACTAACAACTAAATCTATTGTTGGAATCTTATTAATTCAATGCAACCATAACATGACATTTTTTTCCAGAATACAATTTTTTGTTAACTTCTCATTAAAAAGTTGTAATTTTTACATTGATTCATTTAAAACAAATACAAAAATTAATTGTGAATATAAGTTCTAAAATCCCATTTCTAAAATGAAATCAAAATAGAAAATGTAACATCTAAATCACATAGTCCTTGTTATTTTGATTCCATTTTTAACGTATAAAATAAATAACTCCATAAGAATTACTCTATTTTTTTATCTGTCTTTTGAAATAATTACATGAAAGTTAAAAGAATTATTAAATGGTGTTATTTATATAAAAAAATAATATGATTAAATTACTCTTTTATTAAAATGCTGAAAACTCTCAGTTAATTCTCTCTATCTCATGATACAAAAGCATAAATAAAAGAAAAAATTAAAACAACCGATAAAAAAATAAAAAAAGAAAAAATATTTAAAAAAACAGAAAAAAAAAAAAACTTAGTTCATCTTCTCCTTATCCATGAAATATATACTACATTATTAGCAAATTTATGTAAAATTTTGTACTATGAGTTGGAAAAGTAATTTGTAATTATTTTATTTTTAATGAAGTAAATTTTACTTTATAATTATTATTTTACCAATTTTCAACAAAATATAGTAATAATTTATAAAAAAAAATTAATGAAATACCATTTTATTTTTTAAAGAAATTATAAAGTTTACTTTCTTTAAAAAAATAATAATAATAATGAGCAGACTTCACCGTCATTTGCATACACCCACAAATTGTTTAATATATAATTGAATTTTTGTTTGCTTCTCAAACTTCGACATTCCAATGAAGAGACGTACTCATTTGGCATCCCTTCCCTTCGTCACTAAATAATAGACTTGCACGAAAACTACTGGGGCGACGTGGCACGTTAATGCCAGCGAATAATTGAGACTTATGTGGCTCTGAGGCGATCCCTGACGTCAGGTGACACGTGTTAACTGCATATTGGTTGTCGTATTCCAAATCGTTCTGTGTGCTTCGCGCCAAGGTATGGATTAGATTAGGTGGACCACCACCTCCTGCGCTTAGGCGAAATTTTTAATTTTGTTTTTATAACTGAACCCCGCTGATCACGCTCTGACGCGGAGAATGAGCCGCTGGGTGCGGCTTGCCGCAGCTCTTGGTCGATGATTTCGTGGCTTTACACTTACTCTAGTTTTAACCCGCCCCGAAAAATTCAATCATTAGCGAATATTACAGCTTTCAATGGCGTCCTCACTACTGCAAGCAAATCAGCTCCGTATTAGCTCAATTGTCCTCTCTTCGCTTTAGCTCGGCTTTAAGAGCTTTCTATCTTCTGTCTTTTTTTTCTTTTTTCGGATAAAGACAATTTTAATGTCTAAATTTATTAAAAAAAGATAATTCCATAGTCTAATTTTTTATTTCATTTTAGTACCATAATCTGTGAAAAAATTATAAATAAGTGTTTTTAATAGTAATTATCAATTTCCCTTTACTTCATAAAAAGTTTCATTTTATAATTAAACTTATTATCAAGTTGCAAAATCATTTAAAATTAAATTTGTATTAAAATTAAGTAAAACTAATATTATTTTTCAATAATTTAGTTAATTTTCTAAAAAAAATTAGTTGGTATTTAAAAGAATAAAACTTTCCATTTTTATTTAAAAGTATGGATAGTTTTTTTATTGTTTATTATTTATTATTTAACAAAATAATAATAATAATAATAAATAGGGTTGAATGATTTTGTTACTTAATAATAAATTTAAGAATCAAACTAAATTTTATAAATTATGTCATGATAATAAGCTTAAGAATCAAATTGAAATTTAAAAAATGAATAACCTAATAGAATTTTTTTTTTTGGTAATTTTTATAGGTTGCAACACCAAAATGTAAGAAAAAAAAGTTGGGTCACTAAACTGTTATTTTCTAATAAGTTTAGATGCCAAATTTGCCTTGATCTTTTTTTTAATTGAAATTGATTGAAATTATTTATCTTTCTCTAATTTGACTAATTGAAATAAAAATGATTTAAATATTATTAAATTAAATATTTATTAATATTAAATTTATGAGATATTACATGAAAATAAAAAGCATAACTTTTGAGTTTTTCATATGTATTTAAATTAATTATTTGAATGATATTTGATCAAATGAAAAAATAAGATAATTTCTATAATATATAACATTAGTAAGTAAAACTGTAAAAAATTAATATGAATGATTTTAAAATCACTTGGATGACAGTTATAATATACAAAATAGATCTATATGGACAAAGACTCGGATGATTTATCAGTATTTTAAGGGTGAATTATAAATTTGGTGTCTAAATATTTGAATTTTTTTCTATTTTAGTAATTAGGAAATTTTTTGTTCGATCAAGCGTCTGAACTGGTAAAATCATTTTTCAATATAGTGTTTTCTCTTATCTGAATGGATAAAATCCGTAACTCCATTATATTTATCAGACATGGTATCATATTTTATGTATTATTTCAATTAATTATGTATCTAAAATTTAGATACATAATTTTTTCACTTTAAATATAAAATTTATTCTTTTTTTATTTAAATTTATATATATATTGAACAAATTCTACAGTGACAAAAATAGAATTTATTCAAATATATATAGAAAGTAGAAAAATAACAAATTCTATATTTAGAGTGAAAAAATTATACACTCATACATAATTAATTAAAATAATATATAAAATCTGATATTAGGTCATATGAATTTTTAAGTGATAGTCATTAATTGTTTAGATTGGAAAAAAAAACATTATATTAAAAATGATTTTGCTAGTTCAGATACTTGGTTAAACAAAAAAACTTAAAAAGTTCAAACATCAAATTTATAATTTATCCATAATTTAATATCCTTTAATTTGATTTGTTTCGAATTGAAAAAAATGATAATAAATTTTATTTGATTTTGTGCAATAAAATACATGTTATAGTTTGTATCTAACTTATATTGCTTACTAAATTATTACTCTCTCTCTCTTTTTCTTTTCTTTTTTCATTATCAAATATGGCTAAGGAAACGGTGAGTCAAGGATCTTGAATTTTCACTAATATAATGAGCAATTCAAAGAATTTTCTATGTTGGGTAGTCCATTTGCTCACATTATCCAAAAAATATTTTTTTTTTGCTATAAAATAAAATAAAATTTATTTACAAAAAAAATCTCATGCTTAGTATTGCAATTTTATAATATAGAATCAATTTAGAAAGTTAATGTAATTTAGTAATGTTAAGTTCGTAGCTTGTACAAATTTAGAATTCAATTTTAAGTTTTATTAAATTTAATGAATTATAACTCAAATATAATTAATTTCATAAAATGAATAATGTAAAATTTTGAATAAATTATACTTTTTCCGTTTCATAATATTTGTCTTTTCAGAGTTGTGCGCTTAGATTAAAAATAATTAATTAGAAATAATTTCAATTAATATTAACTAACAGACCCTTAAATGTTTTCAATTTATACTCTACACTAATACTAATAAGAAAACATTTAATTTGAAGAGAGAAAATATGATAATCAAGATAAATTTAAAAAAACAAATAATTAATATTACATTGGTATATAGAATGATAATTATATTGAAACAAAAAAATTTTCTACAACGACATATATTACAAATGAAGGGAGTATATATATATATATATATATATA
>CATIWR010051514.1:0-23929 GCA_949677035.1 Omphalea diandra | reverse complement strand
TTTTTTTTTTATCTTGATTCGTATGTAGCACAAATCCCAAACGTAAATTCAAAGATCAAAATAAGATAAACTCTCAAATCCCAATTATACATCTAGAAAACTTGTTTCTAATAACCTGAATTATAAATATTCAAGAGATGTTAATCTCAACTTTAAATTAACTGAGTAGTTTAAGACCTAGATTAAACAAGTTTGTAAAATTATTAAGAACTCACTTAACAATCTCACCAAGTCCTATTAAAAACTCAACAAGAGAATTAACTCTCACAACCAATTTTTGCCAAAGAAATATTCTTCAATTCATTCTTTTATTTGGTTCAACAAGATGAGTTATTTATAGCATTTCCAAAACTTTTAGAAAACCCTAAGAATCACTTCCTAATTAGTATTTGTAATCTGCCTAATTTATTTAGGAAAATTTATTTAGGAAAAAAGACTATCTTAAGCTAAATAAGAAATAACTAAAAGGTATATCTTCCTAATTATAAAAAAAGTTTTTTACATAAGAAAATAACAAAAGTTTCTAATTAGAAAATGAATAGAATGATATGTTAAGATCTTGTCAATCTTGGAAAAATATTTTGACTTGACTTTTCTTTTATATGTGTCGTCCCTCTATTAGTTTCTGTTTAAAATTTTTATTCTTCCACCAAAGATTCTTGAAATATTATTAGAAGTTTCTTAGAATATTCTAGAACCTTTTAGAATCTTCTAGAACATTTTTGTGTAAATTTTTCTCATTTCTAAAGTTAAACTTCTTGATTTCATTTTAAGGATTCATAAATAAATGAAAACACAAAAATGACCATTTTGCCCTTGTGAAGAAGATTGTCCAAATAAAGCAAGTCCAAATAAGACAGGTTCAAATATGACAATTCCAAATATAACAGGTTCAAATATGACAAATTTAAATATGACAATTCCAAATATGGTAGGCTTTGAAGCTTTTGTAATGGTCTCCTCATTTCAAATGAGAACTCCTTACTAGTCCCTTTTATTTTTTGTAACTTTTATCTTGTTCCTAACTTAGTTCGTATCAAACCCATAGAGCTAAAGGTCCCATTTGAAATATATATATATATATATATATATATGTGTGTGTGTGTGTGTGTGTGTGTGTGTGTGTGTGTGTGTGTGTGTGGTAGGATACCTAATGCTATTGTTGCACCTGTTAATCCTGCATATACTGAAACTGTTGTTTTAACGCCAAAGGTCAACTATGATGAGCTAAAATAAGCTAAAGTCGGTGGATAGTACTCTTGTGCTATCATACTCAGGTCGCATATCTATTTTTTCTTCTCATGATGGATTTGGAAATTGTAGGTAAGATGGGTGCGAAAGTGGTTTCAAATTAGTGATTTACCTAAGATTTACCAACGAATTAGTGATAAAAATTTACCTGTAAAATTTATTTTTAGATAAATAATTATATATATATATATATATATAGAATAAACATTAAATATTTTGTGGATACTATATTTATTCAAATGATATATATGAATTATGTATTATCAAATTATATAATTGTATTGTGTATAATATTAATATTAATTATAGTATTATTATATTATAAGTAAATAATGTATTATAAATATATAATATACTATATAATTATAGTTGTAAGTGTGAGTAGTATAACTAAATATAAGTTAGCTACATATATACAGTATAGTTTATTTATATATCATATTATGTACTATTTATATATGATTTATAAATATATTATTAGTATATTATATTATATTATATTAATTTAATTTTATGTAATAAATAATATAAAATTTTTATGAGAGAGATTTAAATTTATTTGAATATGAAGTTTTTTTTTTAATTTAAAATTAAAATCGATTTGAATGGTCGAACTGAATCAAACTAATTTTTAAGTCCATTACAATTTGGTCTTCATTTTTAATTATGATCATAATTTTTTAATTTTTAAAAAATTGATCCTAATATTTTCTAAAATAACCGTATTACCATGTTTGGCCCTACCACCCTTGATATGGACTCTCATAACTTATGAGTTACTGGCCATTATTTGTCGACCTTTACTCTAATTGACAACTACAACCTGTATTAAATTCAATATGTTCATTTTTTATTAACTTTAATTTCTATATATATATATATAAAACACCTTAATTATACAGCTTTTTCCATACGAATAAGAAATAGATTTTTTTTTTTTTGAAACAAACATGACACTTGCATTAAGAAGAACTTTCAGCAGCTAATACATGGTTTCAGAAATACGGAGGATTACACGGCCATTCCTCTGGACCTGGCAGTGAATAATGAGCCTGTGCAAGCAAATGAGCTGCATTATTCGCAGATCTACGGCCATGACGAAATTGCACTTGACCAAATTGCATAGACAAAAACTGACAGCCCTCGACAACATATGAAAACGATAATGGTTCCTTTCACCGCGAATTCGATCACTTGGTAAGCATCAGATTCAACCCCTTCTCCTTCATCCAATATAGAGCTTCTCTAACTCATATAGTCTCAGCTTCTCGAACCGTGAATTTGCCAACCATAGGCATCAAGCGAGCCATTAGCCCCATGGAATCGCAAACCATACACCCCCCTTCTATTCTTCTATGCGCTGTAAACAGACTGGCATCTATCTTCACTTTGAGCCATCCACCATCTGGGCTCTTCCAAACCGCATCAACGTTAGTACCAGTGCAACTCTGAGCATGAGGGACTTCAGCTCGGTTTTGGGCTTAGTGTCCATTGGGAGAGCATCTGACCAGCTATATTAACCTCAATCCTAGCAGCACTCATCCTCTGCTGCCAAATAAGTAGAGCACATCCCTCCAACTAATATTTCAGTCCAATTCAATTTAATCTCCTTTGTTAATTTCGATCATAATTCTTTAATTTTTAAAGAACTAATAATTCAATCAATCTAATATTTTCCAAAATACTGAACTGAACTGTATCACCATGCTCGGCCCTTTCACCCATGATCTGGAATCTCAGTGATTAGGATGCTAGCCAACAAACTAATTTTCAACTGGCATAATTTATGAGTTACTGGCCATTATTTATCGACCACTACTCTAATTGAAAACTAAAACCCGTATTAAATTGAATATGTTCATTATTTTGTTGACTTTGATTTCTATATATAAAAAAGCCTTAAAAATTTATATACAGCTTTTTCCACAAACGAGAAATAGCTTTAATCACGGCAGCTTTACACGACATTCAGGCAGAAAAACAGTTCAATGACTCCCAAGCCCCAGGAAAACAGTGATTGCAATTTAGCATGTTGCAAAACAACTTTTACATTTAGATAGCTTTTACACAATCGTGCACACTCATCTCTGTTGCAATCGGAGAAATAAATATGCCTCCTCCATTACAAGATCCTCGAAATATTGCCCCTTGAGAAGGAGGATTTGACAAAATTTAAGATCTTCGATCTACAACTTGAATAAGTTTTGCTAGATTGTGTCTTCAAAGTTTCATGCTACCACCCATCTGCTAATTAGCAACTTGATATTGAATTATGCAATTTTCTTCTTCCACGAAACAGCAATTCTAGCTAGAAGTTGCTCCTCTATTGACCATGGATAATGATTCAGCAAGTGCAGATACGTTTTGGTCACTTCTTTTTCTCTTGTTTTCTCTTTTGTGCTGCTGCAATTTATTTAAAGCTTGGTCTGCCTTAGAGACAATTTTTGTGACAGTAAATCCCGCAACCTCAAAAATCTGTGATCTAAAAGGAATCAAAGAATTACAAAGAACAACATCAACTCCTTCATATGTCCAAACCCCAAGAACTGCCTGTCCTTTAAGTCCAATGGCAAACCACCCAAGACCAGCAGCTGCAATATCTACAGAGCTTGAATCCCAACTGCTCCTGGAGATGCGGAATTCCTGTCTCACCCATTTGCCAAGCTCTTCAATCCTTTTCTCCTCTATTGGAGGCTGAAGCAATAATAGAGAATGTAAAGATCATATCTCACTTAAATCATTATGTGTCACTCATAATTAAGAGATGGAATTAATAAGCAGAATATCTTTATCAGAGTTCTTGCATAATAGATAATGGTTAGGAGCAGCACTGCCCACGGGTTTTGGACCTCCAATAACTTAGACTTAAGAACCAAATCTAGCTTCAGTCCCTATAACTGGATTAACTTGGAGAACTTTTCATTAAAAAAAAAAAAAAAATTGCTTAGCAGGACCAAAATCTCAGCAAATCCAAAAGTAGAGTCCGCTTGTGTCGTTATCAGTCCCTTTGGTACCCATTGGAGAAGCTATCAATCATGGAACTCCCTCACACAGAGAACAAAACTTTCACGGGCATTTGAGAAGTTACTATGTTTAGTGAAGCAAGACAAAATTTGTGTCATCAAAACATCTTAATTTTGGTTTACAAGTGTGCTATTAACCATTAACATGCAGTTGTTTTTTATGTTCTCTCATTCATAGTAATAAAATTTTTTTTAATATTTAGAATCCAAGTCCATGAGGATGGAGAGTTTAAGAAAAATTAACTTCCCATAGGCTTGGAGACCTCCAGAAGAGTCACACCTATGGTAGTAATGCTTCAGCAGGTAATGAAAAAATCCTGAGAACTCTCAGCAATTCCTCTCTTTTGCTTGTTTCATGCCAATTAACATGTGATAATGATGGGTACATGGTTTGCAATGCTCCAAGAGCAAAGCTTAGAATCATTTTTTCTTTTGTTTTACTGTAAGATTTAGATTTTTGTAAAATATATTGCAGATTTCAACACAACTTCATATTAATTCAAACTTAAACTTGTTTTGCTATTCAAGTGTATGGCCATAATTAACTACACAAATTTCTACCTATATGCCTGCCCTCAGAGAAACATCACTTGCATAAGATGAAGGGAACCAAAAATAATGTAAATTATTGACGGAAAATATTGTATTTTTTGATTTCTAGACAAAGAGGATTAACACTTTATAGGATTGGAGATTTCTGGGGATGACAAGACAATTAAGGTCGAAATTTTGAAGACAATTAGGGCCAGGGAAGATGTCTGCAATCAGCAATGAAAGATGTGCAGTCAGGAAGAAAAAAAAAACCGAGTGAAGGAGAAAAAAAAAAATTGCCGCAGGGAAAAAAATATAGGGCAAAAAGGAACTAGGCTCTAATACCATATTGACTGAAATTATTTTGTTTCTGATTTCTAGGCAAAAGAGTATTACAGCTTTATACATACAAGCCTCTGCGCTAACAAAGGAAACAATCTCTAGAAATTATAACTCATTTACCTACAGCTAAAATAGGAAATATACAATTCTACTATACACTAATCAAAAATTCTAATTCTCTGATTTTCAGCACAGAATGTGAAGAGATTCATCAACAGAATACAAAATAAAAACAAAACTATAAATAACCAGTTATTACCCCGGCAAACCTTACATGTAATTGATTACCAAAATGGTCTTCGAACATAGAGCTTGCATATTCTGCTATGCCCATATGTAATGGAAGATATGGAGAAGCCCATACTGTGAGATACACAGAATCTACTGATAATTCTTCAATGTCCAAACTTATGAGCCCACCAATATGAACTTAATTACCTTCCTGTCACAAGTTGAGCAATAATACATGTCAAATTCGACTCAATTAACCAGAAAGTTCTCCAATGAGAAAAAAGATCAGGAATCTCATGTGGCAATACAGATGTGTGCAATGTTGTAATATCTTAGAATGAGATTAGTCCGACATGGTTTTAGTTTTGTAGTAGATGCCTTCCCATATGCCTTCAGCATGGAATGACATAAACAACACAAAAGTGTAGTAGAAATTTGAATATCTACGTCTAAATTCTAGTGAAAATACCATTTTCACTGTATCTCAAAATCACAAATGTCATGAGTAAACTGAAACAGGAAACTCAAACCAGCTCAATCAACTTATGATAATAGTAATTCCATTCTTTTTCAATGAAATGACCCATGTTGCTTAAGAACCAGTAAATTAAATACTACACAATCTCTCTTTACACACACACACATATATATATCAAGTACTTTCTTCTTCCCACCTGCTATAAGCACAATTTGGAAGAAGGGATAACACTGATTTTGGTCCTCTCGTAAACTCTTTTTTGTTTAAATTTAATGAAACTAAACAACAGATATTAAGTTTGTTAATGGCACTTACAGAGCTATATTGTATGGGCACAAATTCGGTGACATGAACACGATAGAGACACAGGAAATGTTATTTTTTCTCAAAAATTAACATATGATTGTTCGTCTGGTGATATATTAGAGAAGTTTCTGACAGAATAAAACAGGAAAACATCACTAGATTTGAAGTGTCCATTCATTATAGCTTGAAAGTCATGAACAGATTTCTTCTTTTTAGCAAGAACTAGCTCACAGAATTATCATCTAACTGTGAGGCAAAAACGCAGTTACCTCCCTACTTAAAGAATTTGGTTTTATCGGAAAAGGATCATGCAAACTCTATCACACGTAATATCCTGTATAGCGCAAAGTACATGCATCCACTATAGATCTGTTTCTCGTCAGCCCATCCACATAAATTTGAATACGGCACAAAGATGCAGCAGCTATAATAAGATTCACACAAGAAACTACTAATTAAATGAACCCCTAATCACAGAGCAAAAGAAAGATTCTGTTGCACACAAGCAAAACTGATGGAATTTCCTTCCTCTGATTCTTATATCAAGAAATTGGCAATATTGAGTTTTAGTTAACAGATTTTGGATATTTTCAATGTACAAGCTGTCAGAGGCAAAACACCACTAGGACTGGCCAAAGAGAACCCCCATTGTAGCCCAGCAGGGTTATTTCTATAAGCTGTAAAATCTTATGCCTCCTTTAATGTTTCATGCAGTGAGGAGAAAAGAGAGATAATTAGACATTGAGGGGAAGAAAGAAATTAGAGAAGAAAGTTAAAATATTTGGGTGAAAATTTGCTTATTTTGGTAAAATTATCAGAATCATAAAAATTACATAAACCCATAGGATCCAAATTGTAAAGCACATATCCATCAAGGATTTTAGTTTCGATTTGCATGCACCATTTGAATCATTTTGAGGCCTGAGGAAAGTAAAATCTTACATTTTTTGTAAAAATAAAATATTTTGTGGATTTTTATACTTAAATTTAAAATTTACTTTATTTGAAATGAAGTCTATTTTTATTTTATAGTATATCAAATATAGAAATTCATTGAAAATGAAATGAATTTTGCGTTACAATTGAATCAAACACTATGTAAGTTAATAATTGAAGCAAACTAACCTTGATTATGTATGTCCTTGGTTTCAACTCCTTACTAATGTGAACAAGCTTCTGCTCATCTCTAGTTAGTCTTGTGAGAATCTGATGTGGATTCAAAAGACCCGGAGTCTCAAATAACTTTGCCTGCCCCGGAAGAACATCCTCCACTCTAACTATACCAAATGTGGTTCCAGGAACAGGTGCCTCTGTCAAATGAGTTAACTTCCCTTCACCTCCACCACTCCACTTCCCCACTGCATTTATCAATGTACTTTTCCCCGCATTCTGCATCCCTACAGCTCACACATTCCCTCTAGGCCCTGCCAACATAATGACATCCTCAACCAAATCCTTCAAACCCCAACCTGTAACGGCACTCACAAAATGCACTTTCTTAATAACAGTAGCACTGCCTTCCCTGGCTCTTTGTCGTACCCAGTGCTCGAATCCAGTAGGCGAGACAGAAACAGGCAACAAGTCAATCTTAGTCACCACAAGTAATATTCTAGGCACATTCCGTGATTTCCCTTCTTTCCAGGAAGTGAAATTCTCCTCAATCGCATTAGATACTAACTTAGCTACCTTTTTCGGAAACGACCCATCAAAATCCACCGCATCAACAGCCAAAAGAACCACTGACCAAGGCCAAGTAGCCGATACCAAATGCTTACCTACCGTGTGATGAAAATCAAACTCTGGCAAGAGGTTCTCTACCGTTGGATCCTTCACTTTCCCATAGTGCCTCAACGAATGACACCGAGAGCACACAATGGGTTTCTCCAAGTCCGAATCTCGAGAGATGGTGTTTTCGGTGTCAATCACGTCGCCCCTTTTAACAGAACTTGAAAATTCGAAATCGAACGAAATGGGAACGAGAGGGGTACCGGATTTGTAATTGAAGTATTTAATTGAGGGCCTGGTGAAGAAGCCAGGATGCTTGGGATTTGAGCCTGCATGTGGATCCCACATCCCGGGCAGACGGTGGCATGAGGAGTGGCATCATCGTAATTTCTATCGCGGGTGAAGGGCAAAGGAGAAGGAGAAGGAGAAGGAGAAGGAGAAGGTCGGTGCTTTGAAGAGAAAAAGGAAAGGAAAAGTGAAGGAGAGGATAGGATGGGGAATTGGTAAAATTAGGAATTCGATAGAGAAGGATTTTTTAAGTAATATTGTGATAGAGAAGGTAGAGGTTTTATTTTGAATATTGAAGCATAGAGATTTCTTGTGATCGTCATTTTTCTTGTTCCTTCTCTGGTTCTTAGGCTTTGAGTATTAAAACAGGGTTTAGGGTTTTAGCAGTGTCTTCAATTTTTTTTTTTTTTGTGGATTTTTCTTGGAGTAAATTATACTTGAGTTTTGAAAGGAAAATGTAACCTGTAACCGTGTGAACCGGTGAACCCATTCTCTTTGCCTCTGTGCTCTCTGATCTTTTCTCTTTACCTCTCTTGCTTCTGCAAAGTTGCATGTCCAGCCGCTGCCTATGTCACCGCCACCGCCACTGACTGAAAGCAGCTGATCTCAATTTGTTTAAAGATTGAACCTTTTTATATCTTTAAATCATGGCGAAGAAGATCAAGAAACACAAGAAGTAGCTGAAGTGATAGAGCTTGTTCTCTTTCAAGTCTCGGAGCGGTGTCTTCCATATTACTTGCTACCGTTTTTCAGCCTCTCCTCTCTTCTGCTACACTTGCTATTACTGCATATCTGAAAATGGGTTCAGGGAGTCGTCAACTAGGCTCGCGTCCATCTCGGGCTCGACTGAACTGCGCCAGTCTCTTTCGCTTATCTCATCTGTGGTGGCTCCTCTTATCGTGCTACTCTTGAGGTATATAGTAAGCAGAAGAAGAAAAACAATTAAAAAGTAAAATTTCTATTTAATAGTATGGGAATGGTCATTGACTTCAATAATCCATCCCATGTCTAGTAATCATTGATTACGATCAAATTTTTTATTTTTTTTCTCACTGGATAAGGAGAATGCCCTTTTCGCTTCTTGTTGCTTTAATCAAATATTGGAGCTAAAGCATAAACTTTTTCACTTTTTTATAATATGGGGTTGATCATCTCATTCTGAAAAAATTGTTTTTTTGGGGCAATCTGGATTTGTTCTGCTGCATATTTATATTATATTGTTTTGTTTTGTTTTGTGTTTCTATTTGTATATGTTTGTTATCTAAGATCTGATCATTTGTGTATGTGGTTACTTTGTACTTTTGATTAAAAGTTCAAATTTCTGTATTAAGCATTGGCTTTTTTACAATTCCTTCGGTTAGATAATTGATTTGTTGATATTTGGCCTTTGAATTTGAGGTCACTGTTGATCTCTTTTCCTGACATTTTGCATTTTTGTCTTGCCGATTTCTATGATAGTTCGAAAATTAATGGCTGGCACCATTTGGTTGAGCTTAAGTAAATGGTAGAAGGAGCTTTCAAGCATGTATTTCGATGAAACAGGAACGTTAACTAGTTTGTCAGTTGAGTTGCTCCTGCTATTGGGGTAATGATTGTATCGTTCAGTGTGTTCTGTTCCCACATTTTGATTTATACTGGGGAAAAAAAAAAACCTGTTAACTAATTCCAAGTGAAGGAATTGAAATGGGAATGTTGTGAGCTCTACAGTCGTATCCATGTGCACAAGTGTGATGGTTGGAGTCAGTGAATTTATAAAACAAACTTTGAGAAAATGAAGGGTTAATCTCACATTAATGTTTTTATTATTATTGATTACCATCATTAACTCCATATCAATGGTTTTATTATCATTTATTCTCATTCTTAATTTCAAAGTAATAGTTTCATTCTTAATTATTGCTCATAATTCATCTTATTAACTACACATTGATTATCTCTATTATATAAGGAGCATACCCACTTATTTTTAAAACACGCAAAAAATAATTCTCACTTTTCTCTCTATTTTCCTTTCTTATTTCTGAGCAATATATTGTTGAATTGGGGTTCTAGTTTCCGATCTTTTCTTTGTGCAAGTTAAGATCGAGAAAAGGGAGAATTCTGGGTTGTTTTATCCTGGAGATGTGATTTTGTTGGCTTGTACATAGTTTGGGTAGAGCTGCAAAACGTTTTAAAGAAAACAACTTGATCTGCAATTCAACCCAAGTAAATTGTCGTTTCTTTTCTTTCATTGTACCAACAATTTTAAGACGTTTTTCTTTTTGTTGCCATGAATGCCACCAACTTGTTTTTTGATATTGCTGATCTTAATAAGCCCTTCCATTTTGAGCGCCTTCACTTTAAAAGATGGAAACACAAAATATTTTTCTTTCTAGCCACCAAGAAATTAGCTTCTGTTTGTACTACTGAAAAACCTGTTCTGCCTAAAAATCCTATTGCCGATCAAACAAAGGAGTTAGAGACCTATGTTGAAAATGACTTTTATGCAAAAATTATATCTTGAACACCCTATTTGATGATCTCTATGATTATTATAACTCTGATAAGTTTGCAAGAGAGATTTGGAAAGCTCTGCAAAAAAAATATGACATTGAGGAGAAAAATATGACACTAAGGAGGTTGGAACTAAGAAGGTTAGAACTAAGAAGTATGCTATCAATTGATATCTCAAGTATCAAATGACGAATGACAAACCTATGGAAGCTTAGTCACACAAACTCTAGAATATCGCTCATGAAATCATTTTTGAAGGTATTATTGATGAACAATTTCAAGTTGTTGTTATTATTAACAAATTGTCTCTTGCTTGGAAAGATTTTAAGAATGTTCTCAGGCATAAAACTAAGAAGTTCTTTTTAGAAAGTTTGATTACTCATCTTCGTATTGAGGAGAAAGCTAGAAAACAAGATAAAAAAGATGAGGTACTATTGATTTCCAAACCCATTCTTACAGTTCTAAAACTAAGTGCAAAGCATATGAAGAACAAGAATCACAATCATAATTTTAACCAGAACCGTAACAACAATCAGAATAGAAATGCTCAAAAGAATCAAAATCAGAATGGAAAACAACCCTCTTTAGGATAATTTATATGTTATAACTGTAATAAGTTAGGTCATCTGACACTAAATTGTTGATATAGGCGTTGTCTTGCTCCACAAGCAAACCTTACTGAAAAGCAATTTATTGCTATGATTTATGAGATCAACTTAGTTGGTGGATTTGAAGGGTAGTGGGTAGACACTAGTGTTTCACGTCATATTTGCTATGATAGTGCTTTGTTCAAATCCTATACTGATTCCGATGACAAAAAATGTGTTGTTTGGTGATTTTCATTCTACCGTTGTTGCTGGTTCTGGTGATGTTGAATTAAAGTTTATCTCTGTAAAGACTATCATCCTTAAGAATGTCTTGCATGCTCTAGAGATGAGAAAAAATTTGATTTCAAACTACCTTCTCAACAAAGCTGGTTTTACTGAAACTTTTAGGGTTGATTTATATACTTTAATTAAGAATAATGTGTTTGTTGGAAAGGGTTATGCTACTGATGGAATGTTTAAGTTGAATGTTATTGCTAATAAAGCTTATTCTTCTGCTTATATGTTGTCTTCTTTTAATACTTGACACGCTAGACTTTGTCATGTGAACAAACGCATCATAAAGAATAGAAGTAATCTAGAATTAGTACTTAAGATATCTTTAGATGATTTTGAGAAATGTAGTTATTGTAGTCAAGCAAAAATTACTAAAATTTACACATAAATCAATAATTAAAGAATCTGAACCATTTGATTTGATTCATTCTGATGTCTGTGAACTTGATGGTGTCTTGACTAGGAACCGTAAACGATATTTATTACTTATATTGATGATTGCTCTGATTATACTTTTGTTTAATGAAAAATAAAAGTGATGCATTTGATATGTTTAAACTGTTTGTGACTGAAATTGAGAATCAATTTAATAGAAAAATAAAGAAATTATGTAGTGATGGAGGCATTGAATATGAATCTGGCAATTTTATTGAATTCTATAAAGATCATGAAATTATACATGAGCAAACTGCACTCTATTCTCCTTAAATGAATGAGAAGTTGAAAGGAAAAATAGAACACTTACTAAATTGGTAGTAGCAATATTATTTAATTCTGGTGCTCCTTCTCATTGGTGGAGGAAAATTATTTAGACTGTATGTTATGTGCTGAATAGAATTCTCAAATCTAAGAGTAATATTTCTCCATATGAAACACTGAAAAATAAGAAACCAAATGCGTCTTATTTTAAGGTTTGAGGCTATTTATCTTATGTTAGAATTCCTTATCCAAAAGGAATAAACTTACTAGTAGAGCATATGAATGTGTGTTCATTGGTTATGCTACAAGCAGTAAAGTTTATAGATTTTATGACTTGAATGATCATGTTATTGTTGAATCGAATGATGCTGATTTTTATCAATATAGATTTCCTTTTAAATCTAAAAATAGTGAGGCTTCAACTTCGAATGAATTGCCTTTGATTAAGGTGAATGATACTAATGATCAATTAGATTTTGAACCTAGAAGAAGTAAACAAGTTCGCACTACTAAGGATTTTGGTCCTTATTTTTATGTTTATTCTTTAGATCAAGATCCTAGTTCCCTACGAGAAGCATTGTCTTCTGTAGATGATGACCTTTGGCAACAGGATATTAATGATGAGATGGACTCTTTAGAGTCAAAACTTGACATTTAGTTGATTTATCTCCAGTTTGTAAGACTATAGGATGTAAATGGATACTTGAAAAGAAATTAAAGTCTGATGGTTCTATTGATAAATATAAAGGTGGACTTGTAGCTAAAGGGTTCAAAGAAATAGAGAAAATGGATTTCTTTGATACTTTTTCTCCTGTTACCAGAATTACTTCTATTCGTGTTCTTTTTGCACTTATTGCTATTCATGATCTTGTAGTGCATCAAATAGCTGTCAAAACTGCTTTTTTAAATGGTGACTTAGAAGAATAATTTATATGGACCAGCTTGAAGGTTTTGTTATATTTAGTCAAGAAAATAAAGTATGCAAACTAGATAAATCTCTTTATGGTTTAAAACATACACCTAAACAATGACATGAAAAATTTGATAATCTTGTTATTTCACATAGTTTTAAAATAAATCAAAGTGATAAATGCATTTATTATAAGACCGAGAATAATGTGTGTTATTATATGTCTTTATGTAGATGATCTACTTATATTTGGTTCCAATATTCATGTTGTGAATGATGTGAAATCCGTTTTGAGTGCGACCTTTGATATGAAAGATCTTGGCAAAGCGAGTGTAATCCTTGGAATTAAAATAACTAGGTCTAAAAACGGATTTACTTTAGATCAATCTCATTATATTGAGAAGATCTTAAAGAAATATAATTACTTTGATTGTAAACCAACATGTACTTCCTATGACCCTAGTGTGAAGTTGTTCAAAAACACCGGCGACAGTGTTAAACAATCAGAGTATGCGAGCATCATCGATAGTCTTTGATATGCTACTGATTGCACTAGGCTCGATATAGTATATGTTGCGGGACTTCTATGTAGGTTTACCAGTAGACTTAGTATTGAGCATTGGCATGCTATTGAAAGAGTTATGATATACCTTAAAAGGATAATGAACCTTGGATTACATTATTAGAAGTTTCCCGCTATCTTAGAACAATATAGCGATGTTGATTGGAATACTCTTTCAGATGACTCTAAAGCTACCAGTGGCTATGTATTTAGCATTGCTGATGGAGCAGTTTCATGAAAGTCAAAGAAATAGACTATTTTGGCTCAATCTGCTTTGGAGTCAGAATTGATAGCATTAGCCATAGCTAGTGAGGACGCAAGATGGTTAAGAAGCCTGCTTTCTAATACCCCTTTATGGGAGAAATCGATACCAACAATCTTGATCTATTGTGATAGTATTGCAGCTATTGCAAAGTTCAAAACAATTACTATAATGGTAAAAGGCGACAAATACATAGCAAACATAGTACTGTTTGAGAATTTTTATCAATTGGGGTGGTAAGAGTGGTTCTTGTATGTTTTGATGATAACTTAGCTGATCCTTTAACGAAAGGATTAGCTAAAGAGATGGTTTACAAAACCTCAAAAGGAATGAGACTACTGCCCTTAAGTTGATAAATCACCAATGATGGTAACCCGACCTATAGAGTGGAGATTCCAAGACATAGGTTCAATGGGTAATAACAAGTCATTAAGTGAAAAGTGGAGTATCATGTGATTGTATAGTTCCATTTCCAAAAAGTTTAAGAAGCATGATATCCTCAAGTGATATAAGGCTTGAGTTATTTTTAACTCTTAATTAGTGTTATACTCTTTATAGAGTGGAATATCTAAAGATAGGAGTACTCTTGATAGACTCACCTACGTGAATGTGAAAGTAAGGTCGCTTTCTATGGAGTTATGGGCAAAACTCTTTAAAGCATTCATTATACTGGGATATACGTGCATGGGCGTAAAGCACGGGCTTTAACCTTAACTCGGGTAGAATTGTGTGTGAAGTGTTGTCAGAGATAGAGTTCAAGACTACAGATCATTCTAGTATAATCTAAATCATCTTCCTTATGTAAAGGTTCAAGTTGAAAGATGTCTTTGCTTATGCACACTTCTAAATTAGTTTTTTTATTTTCGTTCTTTATTGCTCAATGAGAAAAAAAAATGTTTTAAAAATTCATTTAGGGGATTGTTGGAGTTAGTGAATTTATAAAACAAATGTAGAGAAAATGAAGGGCTAAAATATCTTCTCTATACTTATCTCGCATTAATGTTTGTAGTATCATTGATTACCATCATTAACTTCATATCAATGATTTTATTATCATTTATTTTCATTCTTAATTCCAAAGTAACGATTTTATTATTAATTATTGCTCATAATTCACCTTATTAACTACACATTGGTTATCTCTACTATATACGGAGCATACTCATTTTCAAAACACACCAAAAACAATTCTTTTCTTCCTCTCTATTTTCCTTTCTTGTTTCCGAGTAATATATTATTGAATTGGGTGTTAGTTTCTGATCTTTTTTCTATGAAAGTTAATATCGAGACAGAGGGAGAATTTTAGGTTGTTTTATTTTGGGGATGTTGTAGCTTTATTCTGCTTGCACATATCTTGGGCAGAGTCGCGATACGTCTCAAAGAAAGCAACCTAGTCCGCTACTCAACCCAAAGAACAAAAACAATTCTTTCCTTCCTCTCTATTTTCCTTTCTTGTTTCCGAGTAATATATTATTGAATTGGGTGTTAGTTTCTGATCCTTTTTCTATGAAAGTTAATATCGAGACAAAGGGAGAATTTTAGGTTTTTTTTTTTTGGGAATGTTGTGGCTTTATTCTGCTTGCACATAACTTGGGCAGAGTCG
This sequence comes from Omphalea diandra, assembly GCA_949677035.1. Classification (NCBI taxonomy): domain Eukaryota; kingdom Viridiplantae; phylum Streptophyta; class Magnoliopsida; order Malpighiales; family Euphorbiaceae; genus Omphalea; species Omphalea diandra. The sequence goes on along the minus strand of CATIWR010051514.1, from coordinate 8,344 downwards.
CGAAACGTCTCAAAGAAAGCAACCTAGTCTGCGACTCAACCCAAAGAAATTGTTTTTTCTTTTCTTTCATTGTACCAACAGTGATATATTTAGTGCTCTAATTAACAAGCTTGATTGGACATAGAGAATTAGTTAAGACTCACAATTAAGTCTACTTTGTTTTCTATGTTGAATGAATTTGTGTCATAATATAAGGAAGTAATTTGTGTTTTTGAGATATGTTAAGAGCTTGGTGTATCATCCATAGTTGGCAAAGTAGTCGCTGGAAAGTATGAAAGATGGACATAAATCACTTAGCAATAGGTTCAAAGAGCATAAATGATAATTTACATAGTACGTAGTGTTTGATATAAATAAATTTTGTAAGTATTTATGGAATTTATTTGTAAATCCAAATATAGTGTTTGATATAAGTAAAAATTTATTTAAAATGATATCTCATTAAATCTATGAAATTGGTTACAACTAACCTAAATTTTATCAATTTGTAGAATTTTCAAACGAATTCTAAACTTAAGAAGTTTTTTTTTATTAGAACAAAAATATCTTTAATTCAAATATATTTTTCTCCTTTTTTTCTCTCTCTCTACTTCCATTGTTTTTTTTACTCTCTCTCTCTCTCTCCCCTATTTTTTCCTTATTTCATCTCTCTCTCTTTCTTTCCCTAAAATTAATGTTTTTTAAACAATTTCTTTTATTGGTATATATGAAATTTATTTTATTTGAAATAAATTTACTTATATAAGTTTTTTAAATATTCATATTTTTAAAATTTTTTTACATAGCAACATAGATCAAGGGAATTGTTGAGAAAATAAAATATTATATTGAATTTTACACTTAAACCAAACATAATACTCATAAAATAAAATAAAATTTATATTTATTGTGTAACATACCAAACGTAAGAATTCATTTGCAAATGAATTCTATTAGAAATTCATTTCATATTGAATCTCAACCAAAAATAATGCTAATTAATTGAGCAGCCATAGTAGCTGATGTTTCATTCCAGCATTTAGTAACTCCTTGAAACTGAATTTATGCTTTCATGCATACTGGATTACTTATTTTGTGATCTAACTTGCGTTACAAAATAATCTTTTTATCAAAATCATATTTGGCCCTAAAATTTTTTTTCTTTCAATACATACACTTTCACTTTCTTTGGGTGACATACAACAAGATTGGAGAGTTTTACTATGTTGATCTTTTCATTTCTTCTATTTGTGACTATTGTTTTAAAGGATACTCCACAGTCTCCTGTTTGTATAATTAAATCAAACGGAAATAAAAATGACACACTTTCACCTCAGTGGCAGCATTCAATTAGAACATTGCACACGTTGCCCTTGATTGATTGGTTAAATTTTTGGAGAAGCTGTTTATACATGTTCTGTGATGCAGGCTGTTTCTTGATTGATGAAAATGCATATCTGTATTTGTATGGTAACCTTGTGTATTATTTACTTTGTTTGCATCTTTGGATACCAAACCAGAAGGCTATTTCAAGAGCCAGAATATTCTGCATGTGGAGGGACGGATACTAGTGGTAGCCTGTGTAAATAGAAATCTAGATTCTTGTCTTACCTGTTAAGAATAACATATGGTCAGGTAGCTATTTGGTGTTGTTATGCAAGTCTTGATATGCAGATTTTCTTTTATGTTTGTGATAAGTCTTTTCAAGGTTCTGTGTTCTGAATGTATTGATTTTAGGTTTTAATATTCATACAATTTTTCCCTATGGATGGAAAATTATCCAAATGAAGTTCTGGTGAATTGTTGAAAACATCATGATGCAGTGATCAACGGGAGGTCTGGAATCTCGCAAAGGAATGTTCTGTCATTTCTGGTTCAAGAACAGAGTCTGAAGGAGTGTATCACGTGTGTGAGGTATACAATCTTTTAATTCTAAATCAAAACTAATTGCAGGTCCCCAAACTCTTTGCCACAGTTTGCTTAGATTCTATCTTGCACGCTAAATAATTAATTGAAAATTGAATGTAAAAAACTAACTTGATCAACAAAGCTAAAAGTAGAGTATTTGAAGTGAATTAAAAATTAATATTACTTGATATGAACTTGAAAATATAGTTGAGAAAAATAACAAAACTAAATGGAATTGAAAGAAAATTTAGAAAAAAAGATGAAATATATGCAACAGAAACTTGGCTTGATCTATGGGGTTAAATTTTGTTGGTGGTGTTGGATAATTGGGTAATGTTCCTTGCTATTGATTCATTTTCCTTTATACAGATCTCCAGAAAATAACTGCATCAGCCGTGATTAGAGAATAACTTTTACACCCAGCTAATAGTGTAGTGCTTCATTACAAACCACCTTCAAAATTGTAGTTTTGCTCAACTTTCACTTCTAATATATATATATATATATATATATATATATAAAGCCAAAGCAAAAATATGTTAAAATGGTGATGTGACAAAATTTCTTTGAATTTAACTTTGTTTAAACCATGTGACAAGTTATCCTTAAGAGTCGATTCATTTATTAATTAATTAATTCAGTGATTTGTAACTTGTAACGTTTTGTGCATTAATTAATCATTGATTCATTTATTCGGGCATTTATTGTTTTATTGACATGTTTTTTGTTTACATAACTTCTTAATGCATTAATTCTTGTAAATGTAACTACATTCGTAAAAATATATTATATGTTTGGTCTGTATATGGATACTTGGATTTCATGGTAAATCTAGATTAATTGTCATTTGATGTGGTACTCATTAGTTGCTAAATAATCTTTAATAAAGTGGAGTAATTTTATTTTATTTTATTTTAAACAATTAAGCATAATGTAATTGATTTATTTATTTTTCTTTAAATTTATAGGAAATAAAGGATTTATTTAAATTTTAGCAATTATAATTATAAATGAATTTTGTATGAATTTAGTGAGAATGTAGCATTTGAAATGACAATGTATTAGACCTATTTTATTATCATCACTAACCCCTTAGAAATTAATAAAAGAAAAGAAGAAAAAATATTTTAATAATAAATAAAAGATTTTTTCATAATTGTGTTTTAAAACTTCAAGAGAATAACTACGAATATCAAAATATACAAAATCAATCATTTATTATATTTGATATTTTATAGATTATTAAAAGAAAATGTAAATTTTATAACTCTAAAATTGTGAAGAGATGAAGTTTACTATGTGGTATTATTATTTATTACACTTTCTTTTTGTTTTTAGTTATATTTTATTATCATAATTTTTATATACAATTGCATCTTTACATCCTTAAACAATTTAACATTAGTTTCAAACCACGCAAAGCACGGAATATCGCCTAGTTGAGGTAATAATGGCATACATACCCTTTTTCCCTCTTTGATTTCCCATGTGAATTGAGCTTTTTTCTAGATTTACATTCACTGTCGAACTACTACCCCGCACCAAGCGAACTGCTACCACCAATTTCAACATCCGCCACCTATTTCACCATCCTCTCCGATTTCCCAAGTTGCGACCTGACCGTGACTCACCTAATCCCTAATTTCTAGGGTTATCTCAGCCTTGATGATGGTTATGTGGTTAGTAATTCAATGTTATGTTATATTTGGCTTTTAGGTAGAATGGTATCATGTCATATTGGTTGAGGTAATAATTTCTTCCCTCTTTGATTTCCCATGTGAATTGAGCTTCTTTTTTTTTTTTTCTAGATTTTGGCCTTTTTGGCTACTTGTTGTTCACCAGAATATCATATTTAATCAGAGCATCAGATTCCAAAACTCTGATGTAAAACCCAACTTCTTAACCTACCTGAAGTCAGACAGCTTAAATGAATGTTTGCTGGCAGCAATTGTTTATGTCTATGTTTGTACATCTTTCCTTTTGATTTGTATTTATTAGTAAAAATTGTATAAATGGGCTAGTAGCATGGGTCCTTAACAGGTTTGGGTTGTATTAGTTATGTGAAATTGAACTTTAATGTGGTTTTGTAGCTTAGTTTTGATATAGTTCAATGACAGCAATGTTGCAGCACCTACTCTGGTGCATTATATGGAAAAAAAACCAAAATAGAATCTGGCATATGTTGTTTAGCTTGTTGAATTTCACCCTTTGAAGTCAGACATCTGTTTGGCAATGCTATTCCATTTTAGTCACAGGCAGAGACAATAAAGAATTACTTTTGGTTGTGGTAGTACTCGGATTGTGCATCTTTAGTTGCCTTGTGGTTTTTTGCTTTAAGTTAACAGACTCAGCACATGGTTGTACAGGAAATTGAGTTAAATAGCACTTACAAATTGCATGTAGGAAAAATGAATACTTGCAATTTTATTAAATGAAAGAGGTAGTATTCATCAGTTCTTATACAATTTAAATTGTCTATTGTAGCCTATCTGCTACACCAAGGTCATAAATGTTGAAGGTCATTTTTCATGAACTTGGCAAACAACACATAGCTGCAGGGGAGGAAATTACTTATAACTACAAATTTCCATTGGATAAGAAAAAGATATCTTGCAATTGTGGTTCTAAAAAATAAGATGGCTTTGTATGCTTTTAACTTTTATGGTTTCTTGTCCCTTTGTGGGGTCTGTTAGGAAAAATTGCATCTGTTTTGGAAAATTCTGATTATCACTTGAACTTGAACTTTTTTAATTAATGTGACTTTTTTGTTAAATGTGTATCTTGAAATTGAATCCTTTATTGTTGTGATTTTATACTGAGCTTGTTAAGGTTTGGTCATGAAGATGTTATTCACTTATTATTATTTTTTGTTCCCTCTTTCTAGGTTAATTATTTTTGAGTTACTTTGTGCAGTTGTGATTTAGGGATTTGGATGTCACGGTATGATTTCTTATTTAAAATATACAGTTAAATAAATAATTTATGTGCCTAATGTTCTAATGTTCTTGTAATGTATCATTTTAATGCAGAGAGGAGGAGGATACATAGAACTATTTACATCTTGGCATGTTGATGCTAGAGTTGCTAGATGACTTGAACATATGTGTTTCACTTCTTTTATGAACTTGTTTAACTTCAGACAAAATTTAGGTTTATTACAATGTGCTATAGATTCTTATGTAGATTCAAGTTTTAGATTGGGTGAAGATTAACAAATTCAATTATATTTAGGTTTAGAAGATGTTTATTTTTTATTAGGGCTTCCGGTAGATAGTCAGTCGATTGTATGTGGGGATTTTACTCATGCTACTCTTATTAATGAATGTTTAGGATGAGATTACCCTACTAAGAGTGAGAATAGAGGGCTCTTAGGCATAGTTGGTTGAAAGAGACATTTGAAAATGTGCCAGTGGAGATTGGAGAGGATGATGAAGGATTATTTCCTTATGTTAGGGCCTACCTTCTTCTTATTACCTGACAGTGAGACATCATCTCTCTTGATATTATAGTTGGATTTTCTTGGAGATGTAGGTGTCGATGTCCTAAACAGCTTTGCATGGGGCATTGATGTTCATGCGAAGGTGCACTCAGTCTTAATGCGAGGTTGAAAAACAGAAAGGGAAAGAGAGAAAGGGGAAAAAAAATTATGTGAATTATTTATTAGTGGTTTTTTGAAGTTTTTCATCAATGTATTGAGTTTTTTTGAAGTATTTAATTTAATTTATATTCAAATTTATTATGTAATACTTAGATTATTTTAGTTTAATTTTGATCAATTAAAATTAAGTGAATCAATTAATTTGATTATGGGTAATCTGAGGATTTCAATTCAGTTTTTACCCCAATTTAAATTGAAAAATTTACATCGGAATTTAATTGAGATATAAATATTGATTTTAAATCTGTAATTTTAATATATGATGGTGATTTGATGACTTATAGGACAATAATAAACAATTGAGTGGTTTGTATAAACATATTTAATGATAGCAATCCTTTTAGGACTTTATATTTTCAATAAGAAATTTGAAATTTTATATCTGGAGATAGAAAAATTATTCACTGCTGATCATTTTATATGTTGGTGATTTTAATGTCTAGTTTTATTATTTCAAATTTGAGATTGATCCAACGATGAAAAATAAACTTATTAAGCTATTTTACAAACTGATTAATTATAGATCTGTGCAGCATAATTCTGTAAAATAATTATTTTAAAATAGTAAATGATTTATTTTGATCTCAAATTTTATATGGAGCATTTTGGATCGGTCTAGTATGACAAATAAAATTTTCATAATTTTTTATGTATTTAATGTATTGCATTAAAGGTTATTTAGGATTGTTATACTGTGGAAATCTTTAAATAGGACAATCCATTTGAGAATATAATTTAAAATAATAAATAGTGTCAATGTGATCTTAAAATTTGTATGAAATATCTTTAACACGTTTATTATAATATATAATTTTTTTTAGAATTTTTTGAATACCAAATATATTTGTTTAAGGTTAAGATATAAATGTTTTCCAGTAAAACTATCAAGTTAGGAATAATCTATTTGAGGTTATAATTAAGAATACTAAATGATTTTATTTGGATCTGAAATTTTATATGAAATATCCATATATATTTAGAGTGATATATAATTTTTGTAGAATTATAGAATACCTAAAATATTTATTTTGATAGAGTTTTATATGATGTCTGTTATGGACTAAGGACTAATAGTTGAGGTGATTTATAGTATTGAATATATGGGAAACAAATGTTATGGTATTAAATTTAGCGATTTATTGAGAATTATTTTTAACTTCTATACAATCTGCATAACACGCCTGTTCTGACTAGTTTATGTAACTTCCGAAAGTTTAGCACACACTCCACTTAACTTTCTTAACCATCCATTAATTATCACATGCATAAATAAAAATTATATAATTAATAGACCAAATCTCAAAAATTAATTCAGCTGGATCGGATTAATTTATTTTGGTCACAAAATCATATAATAGTATATGTTCAATCTAGATAATCATTAATTTTTATTTATAATTGAGTCCTTAGAAGTGAAGTTGAAACTAACAAAGTTATAATGTTTATATATACTTAATCATGTGGCGGAACACTTTCAATCGAAAAGAATTAAAACAAAACAAAATTCATTTACTGCTGTTTGAGCAATTAAAGGGTTATGAGTTTTAGACTTCTACTAGGTTTATTCTTGCCCGTTGCATGGCCGTAATCATGGTTTTCAAAACTGGATTAGACCAATAAAATCAAAAATTATTTATTGATCCAGTTCGATTCAATATTAAAAAAAGTTTCTTCAAAATTGAAAAAATCGGTCAAATGCGGAAAAATCGGCCAAAATCAGAATAAAATCAAATTGGTTTAACTTAAAATTATATTATTAAAACATTTAAATTCTTTAAAAAAATTACATTATTTTACTCAAAATTTAAATTTTAAAAAATAATTTCTATTATTTTATCATATTTTATATTTTATATTTTTTAATGTTTTTAAGTATTATTCATATATATTTTTTTAAAAAAAAAAAAAAAACATCATGTTGAACTGGACCAGTCGAACCAGCCTAACTTGGAATCGATCAACTAACCGGTTCGGTCTCTGGTCCGTTTTAAAAATATCTGTTGTAATAACAAATTCATTTAGTATGTGATTCAAATCAATAAAATTTATCAAAAAAATATTCATATTAAGTAAATAGTTAATGCTATAATTAGTTTAAACTCATAAATAAAATTAATTTGATTTAGCATATGATCAGTGAAAGTATGATGTCTACTATTTCAAATTATGTATAACATATTTGCACTATATAAATGGAGTTGAATTTGGGTAAATTAAATAAAAAGTTGATAAAAATTAAAAATAAAGAAAGAGATCAATAAAAATTAAGTGATTATGTTTTTTTTTTAAAAGTCCATGAAAAAATTAAGTGATTGTATAGAAAATTAAGTAAACTGATTATATATTTTATAAATTGCATGGAAAAACTAAGTAAATTATTATCTATATTTTTAAAAATTACATTGAAAAAATTAAGAGTTTCTTAAGATATTTATTTAAATAGTAGTTATTATTAGAGGTGAGTAGGAGACTCAGAAATTTCTGATTTGTACCTAATTGAAACCAAAAATCTCCAATATGGATAGTAAGATATCTGAGCCAAATCGTAATAATTTTTTTAAATGGAACGGTATTAAAAATTTTATATTACCCAAATTAAAAACTGGACTGAATCATATTGTAACCATCTCATACTGAAAAACCGAATTGAACAATAATTCTTTTCTATTAGTAAATTTAATAATTATGTATAAAAAATTTAGTATTTTATAATTTTATGTAACACATAAATTTTTGTTGAGTTATGTTTTCCGTTTTGAAAACTTTTCTACATTTTCTTATTTTTTATATTGCTCTAAT
>CATIWR010051511.1:0-17255 GCA_949677035.1 Omphalea diandra | reverse complement strand
TACATATATGTTCAAGTGTCCCAAATATAACGGTGCAAGTGTCATTGCCATGCTTCTACAAATCGCATGACTAAATGATCATTTATCTAATGCATATGTTCATGTGGGATTTCATATCATTTATACAATGAATATGTTCATGTGATAATGCCAATGAATGTGGATAGGGATGTTACACTTACTCCTATTAATCTTTTGGTATAAACATCAATCGACAATGTTTTCTTGAAAACCAAAGATGTTATGGTATCATTGAACTTAAGATGCTATTGTCAAGAAGTTTGTTTAAGTCCATATATTGACTTTTTAAGTTTACACACTATTTGATCTTTTATTGAGAAACTTCAGGTTCGTCCAAAAACACTTCCTCTTCAAGATCATCATTAAGAAATGTTGTTTTCACATCCATTTGATGCAACTCTAAATCATATTGAGCCACCATTGCCATTATAATTCTTAATGAGTCTTTCATTAAGAAAAAAGAAAAAGTTTTCTTATAATCGATGCCTCCTTTCTTAGTATGGCAACAAGTCTAGCTTTATATCGTTCGATATTGTCATTTGAGTCGCGTTTGGTTTAAAAACCCATTTACACCCAACTCGTTCAAAACCTTCTGGCAATTTGATAATATCCTAAACTTTGTTGTCTTCCATTGATTTTAATTCTTCCATCATGGCATCAATCCATTTTTCAAACTCAACACATTTTATGGCTTGTGAAAATGAAATTGTATCTTTATTTATTCCAATATCAACATCTGACTCTTGCAAATAAACCACACAATTATCCAAAAATGGCTAACTTTCTTTGTCTTTAAGTTCTCCTCAAAGGCATTTCTTATGATTCGTGTGTGATAGTCAATTGTGAGTTAGTTTCTTGCGAGTATGTTTCTTCATTCAAATATTGTTCAATATTATCTAAATTTTCATTAATTACTAGAACAATATTTTGAGTAGTGTTCATTCCTTCACTCAAACATTGTTTAGTATTAATTTGATTTTCATTAGATACTGGAACAATATTTGGAACGTTTATGGATGAATAACCTTTATGGTTAAAGGAACATGGAACCTTACTTCCTTAATATCCATATTTTGGTGTTCATCACTCCCACTAGCTTCACCATTCTCAATGAATCTAGCATTTTTAGTTTCCATAATTCTAGGACTATGGTTTGGATAGTAAAACCTAAATCCTTTAGATTTCTCTGGGTAACCAATAAAGTACCTACTAATCGTTTAAGAATTTAATTTTTTTTTTCATGTGGATTATAGATTATTGCCTTTGTTGGGCAACCCCAAAAATGCAAATGTCTTAAAGTAGGTCTCATTTTAGTCTATAGTTTAAAAGGAGTTTTTGGAACTACCTTGTTAGGGAACCTGTTCAATAAATACATTGCAGTTTTAAGGGTATATATCATAAAGATATAGGTAGTGAGGAGTTACTCTTCATACTCCTAACATATCCATCAATGTCTTATTTCGCCTTTTAACCACACCATGTTTTTGAGGTGTGTCTAACATAGTACACTATGCACATATGCCATGTCTTTTGAGAAATTTTGCAAATGGACCCAAGCATTATCCTGACTCATCATATTTTCATAATATTCACCACCTTTATTAGACCTTATGATTTTCACTTTTTTATCTAATTGCCTTTCAACCTCAGTTATGTAGACCTCAAAGGCATCTAATGTGTGAGATTTTTTTAAGCAAATAAACATAACATACCATGAAAAATCATTAATAAATGTAATGAAATACTTTTCTTCTCCAAAAGATGGAGCATCAAAAGGCCTACAAATATCAGTGTTGGCCTTTGAGCACCAAGAAGGGGGTTTGAATTGGTGAAAATTTAAAAATTTGGAGGGAAGATAATGAATTTGGGAGATTGAGAAAGAAGGAGAATGATTGAACACACAACATTTTATAGTGGTTCGGGTGTTAATGAACCTTACGTCCACTCCCTAATTCTTCACAATTGGGTATTCTACTATCTCTAAATGGTGTTTTCAAACTCACACCAAACTTGTTCACTTTATATTTTATGGCTTACACACAATCCTACAACTTGTGTTTTAAGGCTCACACAAGGAAACCTCTCAAGTGTTTTTCCAAAGGCTCACACTTAACCTATACAAGAGTTTTAACAACTAGGCTAACTCTCAAACACAATTACAATTTTATTTAATGCTTACATTAAATAATGTTAACTCACATACAAAGAATAAAAGATTGAGAAGCAAAATTACAAGAGTTTAACTATATTCAATGATATTCTCTTCATTCATGTCTATTTGGTGAAATATTTATAGGCAATAACCACCAAAAAGATGTTATTAATGAACTATGTCTAATTCTCTAAGACAATCTAAATAGATTTTGCATTAAATGTCTATCAAGCTGATTTAGTGGTCATGACTGATAAGTAGCGGTCGTGATTTTCCATCTTACGCTAAAAAGGTTATAATCTCGGTAGAAAACCTTATTTGTATTTAATGGCTAATCCACGCGATATGATGTTATTGGTCTTCCAGAAAAAAATAGTCGTTGTATTCTTCCGACAAATCAAAAGTCCTTATCGCGATTTAATTTCCCCTTGGGTGCAACTGAGACAACAAATTTTTCTGTTTGATGAAGAGAGAATGATTCAGCAGGTCACGGTCAAGAAGGATATTTCACCCTCTCAAATTTTGATATGCCAACGATTTTCTTGGACATCTAGCAGGCTTTAGTTGTGGACTCAGCTCCCTCCAAGCAACTACAAAAGTCACGATCATGATTTCTAACGCAATGACGTTGTGAATTCGTCTATCTGATCATCATGTCTTTCTAGATAAAGTCACGATTGCAATTTTCTCTGCAAATTCGACTGGTTCAAGTTCATCCTTTTCTTTTGCAATGTCACGATCACAAATTAGAAGTTATTGACTGCGAATTAGATGTCATTTCACAAAGCTTGAGATTTAGACTTTCATCCAACTTTCAATGCAAATCTATCTTCAAAACTGCAAAATCAAATTCGACTGGTTCAAGTCTATCCTTTTCTTTTGCAATGTTACGATCACAAATTAGAAGTTATTGACTGCGAATTAGATGTCATTTCATAAAGCTTAAGATTAAACTCTCATCTAACTTTCAATGCAAATCTATCTTCAAAACTGCAAAATCAACACTTAAAAATAATATTAAAACATATCAATCTACATTGTCAAAATAAAAAAAGACATTTGACCTAGGTTTGACCAACCCAATCCAACAAATGTGTATTATCTCAAGAAGTTGAGTGCTTTTTGTGACTCATTTCTCATTGTGTTTGGTTTGCTTTCCTTTTATGCAATCCACACACACACTTAGATCAATAAAATCTAAATTTGAAAGAATCTCATTCTTTACTAATCTTTTCAACCTTTCTTTAGATATATGACCCAAATGTTTATGCCACAAGCAAACAAAATTTCTATTCACTGCACTATATTTAATTCCAACATTATTACGAACAACAAGTAAGTATTCAAATAATTTATCATCAAGTTTCAATTTATATAAACCATTAGTAAGATCAGTAAAACTAATACATAAAGTGTTCTTAAATAAATTGAAACATCTATGTCCAAAATCTCCTTTATACCCAATATCATCAAGTTTTGGAACATAAATGAAGTTACTTGAAATTGAAGGTACATAAAGAGTCTTTAAAAGATCTAGTTGATAACCAGAACTAAGAGTCAAACAATAAGACCCTATGCTTGCAATCAAAGCCTCCATACAATTCCCCATAAAGAGAAAGTTCTTACTTGGGATTATGGTTCGGATCATAATGAATCCCTGCATTTTATTAGAAACATAAGTGGTAGCACTAGTATCAAACCATCAATAATTTAAAGGAACTTTAGATAAGTTTGATTCGAAACATACAAAAATGTAATATATACCAATCTTTATGTTTCCAACAATCTTTATGCCAGTGTCCAAATTTCTTATAGAACTTGTATTTATTTGCCTTTTGTTCCTTTTAATCTGCCTATGGAGCATTAACATATGACTTCTTTTTCTTAAACTTATTGGCTTTGACTTTCAGTCCTTTATTAGCTTCTTAATGTACCAGGTTGAAAGGGTGACCCCCTTGCTTCTTTAATATTGCTTCCTCTTGAGTAAGCTTACTGGACAATTCATTAACATCTTACTGTTCTTTCATAGTGTTATAGTTAATTTGGAAAGGTCTATCCTCAGGAGGTAACGAGTTCAAAATGAATTGTACTATAAAAGAATCATCAACTGTCATTCCCAATGCCTTTAATCTTATTGCAATATTAGTCATCTTAATAATGTGGTCCTATATACTTTGCGACCCAGTATACTTCATGGTAATGAGCTCTTCCACAAGTGACTTATCTGTAGAACGAAAACATTCTTTCATAAATTTTAAGTATTGTCTTGCACTTTCAATCTATTAGACCGCTCTCACGTCTTATAGTATGATTTCTTTTTCTCATTACTCGTATCCGTAAGAGCAGGAGGTTGATCTTCTAATAGTGCCAAGTCAATATCCAAAATACCTAAATGAAAATTAACTTGTTCACTTCATTCAGAGAAATTCAAACTATTGAAAACAGTAAAAAATGAAACTGGTGAATAAAGAGAAATAGCTGCAAAAATATTCATAAATGCTCACATCATAAATAAGTTCATTTTTGGATTCACAATAATTAAACATTAAAAGTATACCATAGTTCTCCTTGCGGATATTACAATACACTATCATAATTTAAATTTCAATAAATATTTCAAATCAAACACATATGTCATCTTTGAATGTATAAATATATTTGATCAAAATATTAATTTACATTCATTAAGTTTAGTATTTCATAGAATAATTAAATTCACCTTTGGATGAATTAAAGGGTTATGAAAAATTAACACTAATTTATCATTTACTTTATTTACCCATAGACATTTCATTAAACATTATGGGTAATCGCTCCTTTATTTCTTTATGCATGTTATCATCATAGTTTGGTCACTTTAGTGACTAACAAACAACATAAATATATTCAAGCATAAATTAAAATTTTATTTTAATGACATACATTTATAAAATAATAATACAAAAATATGATAAATGCAATTGAATAAAATTCATTATTCATTGTATATAACACGATCCTCATATATATATTAATCAAATTCTTTAAGTATCTATCACACACAAAATAATATGTCATTATAAATAATTTATACGAGTTAAAAAACTCATCAGCTTCGTCGTTAAGGCAAAAGGCTCATAATATTGAGATCATGGGTTGTACTCCCATGGTGAGCGTTGCCTTTTGTTTTTTATGGGAGGATATTCATTTAATAATTGAAATTAAAATTTTGTAGTTTCACATGAAACATGATGATTTGGCCGAATGTTTAAGCAACAGGTTTGAAAAAACAAAACCAAAGTGGCACAAGTTCAAATCTTGTCATCGCAAATCTGATGATTTATTTTTTTAATCGCCATCACCATCTTTTAATAGAAGCAACATCATCACGCCAACTCTCTTAGGGTTTTTTTTTTGCTAGAACAAATCAATGGAATAATTTTTATAGCAAAACAAAATATCAGATTATCAAGTTTGAATTTAACAAACAATGATAATAATTTGGCTAAGAAAATCAAAGAGAGAGAAAATAATAATGATAATATAAACAGAGAAATTATATGTTTAAAAATAAAACTCTTATATTATATGTAAAATCTTAATGGACAAAATTTAATTAATTCTATATTCATAATCCACAAGATCTATAACATATAAATGTCACATATTGACAACACATATCTAATAAATTTGGTGAGATTGAAATGTTACAAATATGAGGAACAAATTGATTTTTCTCTCTTGATTTTTTTATTAACGATAACTTTATGATGGTTAACATGATTTTTATTTTTTGTATAGAGAACTCATTTATATCTTTATAATTTAATTTGATATGTTCATCATATAATCAAATGAGCGATCATAATTAATTAGTATTTAATTGTTAATTGAATCTATGGATTGGCAAATAATTGGCCTAAAAGGTTACATTCTAGCAAAGCATTTATTTGAGTCATCATTTTAAAGACCCAATTCAATTATTTGTTATATTGTGAAAATACCATTTTAACCATTAAATTATTTCACTCGACCTGTATTGGAGTCATAACTATTACTTGGAAGTTTTGTCCAATGTGAGGAATTAAGCATTATCTATAATAGTGTAAGATCAATAATTGCCCATTACAGGTCAAAGTGCGCATATATGTGCGCGACTCTCAAAGCTTATCAATAGGTCTGCACAACCTTAATGAAAAGACAACCAATCGAATGCTTAAATTCATATTAGAGCATCCATCAAAAAAAAAAAAAATCCATATTAGAGCAATGTTAACTGGTGAGTGAATCAGTTTTTGGATGGGTTTGAAGTTTGATCTAGTTTCTAGTCACAAAAATTAATGCCCAATTTATGTGACTTTTTAATTTATTAATTTAGTCATTATTTTTACTATTTCTTTTAAAAATAACAATATTATATAACGTTCAATCAAAATATACATATCATCTTAATCGTTGATTGCTTATTTAAACTTAAATAATCCAAGAGAACACATCTGAGTTGCCTACTTATTCAACCTAAGAATCTAATCTTGACAACCTTTTTTAGTGTATCTTTGACAATTCCTTAATTCAATCTTTTATTTTTTCTATTTTTCCCTAAATAAATTTTTAAAATCAATCACACATTAGAAAGTGTTCAATTTCCTTTCAAATGCAAATGATTTTTCTTGTAACTTTAAAAAGTTGCATGTTCAGACATAATATGATAATAAAATGCATTTTTTAAGAAATAGGATTTCGAGTACAATTCTCTCATTTATCAGTATAGTGGGAGTCATTGAAAAATAGAGTTATCTTCTATTATATAGCCCACAATATTATTTTGATTTATTAGCCTCCCATAAATTAAAAAAATAAAAACTTAAATGGAAAAAAGTTGAAAAATTAGAAAGAAAAAAATTGATTGAATAATAATTAAAGGTGTCTACAATTCGATTCAACTTGAAAAAAATTATATTTTAATAAAAATTCAGTTACCTCCCTACGATTCGTTTTCACTGATCATCCTTTTTTTTTTTTTTGGCCTCTACTCTATTCTGTCACTTTCCTTTCATGAGCAGAGTTATCTTTCTACATCTTTTTTTTATTTTTTTGGTGTTTTTGCTTTAGGATTTTGATGGATTATCGTTGCGTTCTCCTTCATATTCTAAGATATCTCAATCATCTTACTTTGGATTTTTTTAATATAGTTTTTACTTTTGTTTAACAAATTCAAGCTATTTTATAGGATTTCTTGTGAAATAATATGATGATTGGAAAGAAAGTTATTTTGGAGAGTTGATTTTCTTTTTTTTTTTTTAATCTGTGATGGATTATATTGTTATATCGAATATTTGGAATATAAGTTTTGGTATTTATTTAAGAAGCGTTTGATTACTGAATTTAGCATTTCTATTTAGAATTACTTTTCTAAAAAAATAAATTTTTATAATTTCAGAAATATAAAATTATTGTATTTGGTTGGATATAAAACTTTTTCAGAAATTCAAATTTAATATATTTGATTTATATATAGGAAAGTTCAAAAAAATTAATCTAGATTATTATTATGCCCTAATGCAATTGCATATTATATATATATAAAATTTTTTACAATGAAATTTATCATAATGATCGATCTAATATGAAATATAAATATTATTTTAAAATACTAAATAATTATAAATTTATCGTTACATCAATCCAATATGAAATTTAAAAATGATTCAAAAATATTGAATATTTATCTTAAAAATTACTTTATAATTATAACATACTATATCTCAAAAAAAACTATAACATACTAATGTTTTAAATAAACGGTCTATGACAATAAAAATTGTAAAAAATAAAAATAATCTAATTACTCAATAAATAATAAGAGACAATAATTTTTTATAGTTTAATAATTATTTGTACTGAAATTGAATGCTAATTTATATTCTTGATTCTAATTATGATCATGTTAAATAAAGATATAAGTTTTAATTGAATAAATAAAAATACATATAAAATTATATGTGTTTATATATTACATTAATTAAAAGAATATTGGTCTATTTATATGTATATAATTTTTAATAATATGAAAAGCAAAATTTCACCTCTTGAAAGTAAGAAAATATTTTATGTAAAAATGAAAAAAATAAAGATGAGATCCACGAGTTAAAAAGTTTAGCTCTATTAGAAATGTGATATTTCTTATGAAAATCAAATATCAAAATTCAATATTTCTAACTTTTTTTTCTTTGAAAATCTGGTAACAAAGCACTCCCCTTAAGGAATTGGAACTTTGTTTTTAATTTTGACTTAATTGATCAATTAAGTATTTCCTTTTTTTGTTAAAATATAAATTATTGTTATTGAATAGGCGGACAATGGCTCTTTGTTAAACTATTATTTCCATATTTCAATTAATACATACATTGGTTAGAAATCCACGCATTGCATGGATTGTATTTTTATTTATATTTAAAATAAATATTTAATTAAAATTTGTATATATTAATAAATTATTAATTTGTGATTGCTAATAAAATATTTTTAATAAAAATAAAATAGCTAATATAACTATAAAAATGTATTATTTTGTTACATTTTAATAATAGAATAATGAATAATAAATATATTTAAAATATTTAAAATAAAAAAAGTAAATTATTAATAAAATACTTGCAATTCATATTTATGAAATTTAAAATTAATAAATATTAAATTAAAATAATAAATGAAAGGTACATGAAAGATTAATATTAATTTTTATATTTATTGTAAAATCATGCACATACGCATGAAAAGTTTAATAATAATTTATCATATTAACATATATATAGTCAAACGCAAAAAAAAATTTGTTGTATCAACATTTTGGCTTGACTTAAAATATATATACATATAGTTTTTTGTTAATGATGGTCAATATCTCCGTCAATTTAGGTTTTCTGTTGGTGATTATAATTTTAAGTATTGGGTAGTTGTTTGTATTTGCAATTTTAAATTGAGCTTTTGATGAGTGTTATATACAATGTTTTTAAAACCGGATTGGAGTTTGAAGTGATCCCGATTAGATTGGTCTAGTTTAATAAAAAAATTTTGATTTTTTTAAAAATATATAAATAATATTTAAAAATTAATTATATATATAATTAAATAAAATAATAAAAACTAATATGATAAAGTAATAAAAAATCTTTTAAAATTTAAATTTTGAATAAAATAATATAACTTTTTAAATTTTTTCATAAAACAACATAATTTTATATTAAACTTATTTAATTTAATTTTTTTATTTTAGGTGATTTTTTTTGTTTTGATTGATTTTTTTAACTATTTGATTTTTTTATTAAATCAAACCAAACTATTGACAGTTCTCAATTTTATTAGTCTAATCAACTGACTAAATAGATATATTTTTTTTGTTATAGTAACACATGATATGATTTAAATAATATTCTTGTTATATTTTTTTAATTGTAAGAAAAATTTTACGTAAATCATACTTTGTCAATTATATTTTAAATAATTTCATATATTATTATAATAAAAAAAAGTAAAAAAATATAATATAAATAAGGTGTCTACCACTTCTCATGAATTATTTACTTCTCTATTTTCTAGTTTATTAAATAGAAACTTTGCTAAAGGTATTTCAGTGAAAATCTATTAAACAACAGTATAAACTAAAAGATTTAATCAAATCAAATAGAAATATTTCAGTTTAATTTGATTTAATTTTCAAACAAAATCAATTAAACTCAATTTAAAAATAAATTTTTTATTAATTCAATTTTTATACAAATTAAACCTAAACCGACCAAATAAATTTCTGGATATCCCCAGCGAAGATGCATATACAGGATGAAAGAAAAAAACCACTCACCATAGCAATGGACTTGCAAATGCAATAGATAAGTCATCAAACATTGAAATTTGTTTATCTATTATATCTGATTGTGTGAATGTAAAAACTTAATTTAATTAAAAAAATTATAATAAAAAACAAATTATATATAAAAAAATTAATTATAAAAAAATTTAAAAATTAATTTGCCATTTGTTTAAATAACATTGATAATGACTTGACATTTGTATGGTTACTGCATATTAGAAGGGCTAAATTAGGCTTGACAAAGATTAATAATCAATTTTTTTTTTTTTTAAATGGCTGAAACTATGAAACTATATAGTATCAATGAGATTGATTTTGCCAAGTCGCTAGATAAATTTCTAATTTTTTTTGGTTTGACTAATTGACTCGAGTTTTAAAATACTGATAATTTATAATATATATGGATAGGGGTGAGCAAAAAACCGAGTTAATTTGATTCAGTTCAGTTTGATTTTTTAATAAAATCGGTTTGTTCAGTTATAATTTTAAAAAGAATCAGTTTTTGGTTCAGTTTTTTATATATAAAAAAATCGAATTAACCGAAGTAATAAATAAATTAAATTAATTTGAATCGAACTAGATTTAAAATACATGTAATTTAATTAAAACAAATCGAATCAAACTAAACTTTTATAAGATCGGTTCAATTTGATTTATAGACACATAAATTTTGGTTTAATCGGTTTGATCAATTCAATTTTTTCAAAAATTTTGATTTAATTCGGTTATAAATATAAAAAATTATTTTTATTAAAATTTGATAAAAAATCGAACTAAACCGATTGAACAGTCAATTTGCTCACCCCTATATATGGGTGGTCGTCCTTTATTCATTCTGTTCAATTACTTTTTTTTAAGAACACTAAAACTCCAGTTAAAAAGTATTTTTGTAATCACATAAGATTAATTAATCAAATTGACAGAATCAAAAATCAGTTAATGATATAGTGTGGTTTGAAGTCAAAAAACTCAACTAAAAAATATTCAAAATTGACTAAAAGTGATCAAAATAAAAAGAAATCAGCTAAAATTGATGATTTAAATCTATATTATTTGTGAAAAATTTAAAAATTTAAAAAATATATTTTTATTCAAATTTAATGTTAAAAATAGTTTCTATTAATATATTCTTTTAATTTTAAAAATATTTGTAAGAATACTTTTTAATATATTTTTATCATTTTAAAATAATATTTTATTAAATTGATTAAATTATTTAAACTTGAAATCAGTTAATTGGCTGATTTAATAATCCATCTTATTTTAAAAACATGGCTTAAAAGCACAAAACATCTTTTTATCATTGCATGACAAAAGTTTGTGTTCCAAAAAATGCACAATCATGGTCCATATTCCAAATTTTGGATTTTTTTTTCATTTTCTTGAATAATTCTTCTTCATTACAAAAAAAAAAAAAAGTAGAGAATTTCCAATGAAAAAAATAAAATTCTTATATTGATGAGAAAATTAAATTATCGCCATGGAGATTGAGAATCCATATACAAATAAAGTCAAAATCAAGACTAAGGGAATATTAATGTAATATACCATGAAATATTTTTTTATATATTTTTTTAGTGAGATTGACATGAGATTCTTTAATGTTTATATTGATTATCTCCCATATCGACCAAAATACAGTGTATATTTTTCAAATTTAGTTGTTGTCTCACAAATTGTTTTTCTTCGTTATCTTTAAAAATTATTAACTCTCTATTTCCCTCTTTTTGTTTTTTCTTTTTATTTGAAGCAAATAAATAAAATAACTATTAATAAATATGTAATTTAATAAAATAAAAATTATTGATATAATTCTTAAATTATAAATTTGAACTCTGATTGAAATTAAATCAGTAAAATTTATAAAAACAAGTAAAATTTGTATTTTATTAATCCTTTACAAATTCAATTCAACCTATTATATAATAACTTTATTTTTTTTCTCTCCCTCTCACCATAATCAGGAGTGTAAAAAAAGAGCAAACAAATTATAAAATAGTAAGGATCAGTATCTTTCGCATTATTTTATAAAATTAAAAATTAAATATAAAAAAATTAAGTGTTGAAGTATTAAAAATTTTAAGAGTTAAATGATTATTAAATAAATATCAAATTTTAAAAAATCAAATTTAAGAGATAATTTTAAGGTAAGATAATTATATATTTTATAATATAATTTAATTTTAAATATTTTAAGATTTATTAATTATATCCCCATCAATATGAAAAGATTGTGATAATAAATAGTTATATGAAAATAATAAATTTAATTTATTACTTATTACATTAAGTAAAAAGTTTTCTACTTATTAAATTAAGTGATTTTTTGAAATTAAGAACTTAATAAAAAAATATTATCAAACACACTTAAAATGTTAAGAAGTTAGAAAAAAATTGTTATCAAACAATCTTAAAAAAAAAGTAATGAATATTTTAATTTGAAATGCGGAGTATTGTTATCAGACAATCTCTTATTTTAGTCAAATTAAATTTCATTTAAATGTTCGAATAGAAAATAAATATCTTAAAATAATTATATTATCACTAAGAGATAGCTTATTAAATAATACTAATATTACATATTTTATTTGCAAATGAAAATTGATTTTAACTATTTATATCCAATATTATATCAAAATATATTGTTAAATAGTTTCAAAATGTATTTATTTGTAATATATAAAATATATATCATATGTAAATTAATGTATTTATTTGTAATATATAAAATAGATATCATATGTAAATTAAGTAATAATTATCACCAGTTTTTTTTTTTGGAGATACAAGTTATAAAATTAAATTAAAATTACTAATTATGATCACTTTCAAATTTACTAATGAAATTTTATATTTTTTTATTTAAGTTTTTTTTTGGATTCATATTTATCCTTTTAAATAATGATTAAGTCTTTTTATTGATTAAATCAATGTACACTCATATTTTCTTTTTTGAAAATAAAACAAAAAAAATACTAATGTAATTTCACTATATCATTTATATTGTGATAAAAGAAATAAAAAAAATGGCTAATAAGTGAATAGTAACTATTATTGGGAAAAAGTAAAATCCAAATGAGAAATATTTGAAAATTTTCATAAATATAAATACAACTTTTCGAGAAAAATAAAAAAGGAAGAACTAAAATAGAAAAATTTGAAATAGAGAAAAGGGGAAACTATGATAAAGAATATATTAAAAAATTAAATAGAGGGACCACAACATATCTTCATTCCTCCCTAGGTGTAAGGTTGACAATTTTTCATGTACTAATTGATACGATACACGTAGTTAAATGAGTTTAGATTTAGCATAAACGAGTTGGTGGTCATAAACGGATCGATTCGGTTATAACACGATAAAAAAGTATGTTTAAACGGGTTGACCCGCCTAATCTAAAATATACACGATTATATAATCAAGTTAAAAAATTAACATGTAATGCACAACACAAATATATATGTTTAAATACAATTTAAATAAATATATTTTTATATATAAAAATATCTTTAAATTAAAGTTTATATTTGCTTATATTTTTAATATTTAGTATATATTTTCTCAATATATAAATATTTTTTAGTTAAAAACTAATTTTTTATATTAAATGTGTATTTTC
This sequence comes from Omphalea diandra, assembly GCA_949677035.1. Classification (NCBI taxonomy): domain Eukaryota; kingdom Viridiplantae; phylum Streptophyta; class Magnoliopsida; order Malpighiales; family Euphorbiaceae; genus Omphalea; species Omphalea diandra. The sequence goes on along the minus strand of CATIWR010051511.1, from coordinate 3,613 downwards.
ATTTAATAACATGTTATTGACACTAATTAAATGGGTCTTATTGTATAACCTGTTTCATAAACATTTATGTGTTAGTGTTGGAGATTTTAACACAATTAATTAAATGGGTCGTGTTCGGATCGAGTATTTTTATATTACATACGTGTCTCGATACGATACTAATTGCCACCGGTACCTAGGTGCAAATAAATTGAAATAGGTCATGACTATTAGATGATTGTTCAATAAATATCATATATTTATTTAATATTAATTGAATAGTTGAGTTAAACCCAAATTTGAGTTATTTGAATGTATTATAGACTTGATTTCGAGTACTAAAATTTTTAAATTGAGAAATTTATAAGTTTAACACAGTTTTAATATTTTTATATTTTATCAAATTTATATAAATAATTAAATAAAATTGTTTTAATTTAAGATTTGAATTTAATTGAATAATTTACACTTAAATATTTCACTAAATTGAGTTCAAATTTAAAAATATAATTCAATTTAAAGTAAGTTGAATTTTACACTTCAAATTTTACAATTGAATTCAACTCGAGGTGAACCCTACCACCATTCACCACTACCGAACAAAATCTAAAGTAATATAAATAATGGTTAATTACTTTAAATTTTTGATATTTATTATATTTAACTAATTGTTTCTTACTTTTTAATATTATATTAAGTCACTCTCACATTTACCTCATTATATTAATAAAAAATTTTAACATTAAAAAATTAATTTTTCATTAATTAAAGAATATTTAATCAAAGTAATGTTTATATTATATTGAGTTAATTATTTTGAATCTGTTAGTATTTATTATATTTAATTAAATCATCATTTACTTTTAAAATATTATGTTAAGTCATTATTTATATTTGTTTTGTTACATTAAAAAAATTTTGCAACGTTTATACGAATGTAATAGAAAAACTTTTTAATATAACCTATTAAAAGGTAAAAAATAATTTAACATAATATTAAACAATGAAAAATAATTTAGTTCAATGCGAGAAAGTTTCAATTTCAAAACAATGAACCCTACGAAAAAACTCGAGGGGCAAATCCGGAAACTCGGACAAAGGGTTTTCCTAGTACACAGCTCAAGACCTAACAACAACAGCAACGTTAGATTTATAAAGATAGAAAGGCACGCGCTTACTTTGTCTCTTCACTCCTTCAAACTCCAAGGCGCAGATCCGAGGAGTTTGGGATTACAAACCCTAATTTTCTCTCTTCACTTTCCAAGACCCTCCTTCTCTTTCCATATCAATCTTTCAATCACTCTCTCACTAGCAGGTCTCTTGCTTCCTTTTATTTCCCTTTCTTTTCATATCTTTATATGTTCTGTGTGTGTAGATATAACTGTCTTTATAGTTTGGTTCTTGTTGTATGCAAAGATCTATGCTTTGTTTTGATTTTTGATGTTTATCTTGCATATCTTTATATGGCTGTTTGTTGTTTGTGAATTTCTTGATGTTATCTTTATTTTCCCCCTTTCGGAGGTCGATTTAGCTGTGGGTTTGATGTGGTGGCTGGTGGGTTTTGTCTTGGTGGTTTTGTTTAGGATCTGGGATTGATCTGTTGTCTCTTTTTTGTTGGTAAAGTTTTTATTTTTGTTTTGTTGTGATGATGTAATAGTTGAGTGCGTCTGAGGTCTATTTAGGCGTTTAGATTTGGAGATTACTCGTTGATAATAGAGAGAGCCTAGTTTGTTAGCTGGGTAGAGTTTTATAAGCTTTTCAGGAAGAGTCTCTCTTTTGTCCTCGATGTGAGGCCTGATAATGAGCTTATTAGCTGTCTTTTTTGGTTATATTGGATGTTGAGTATTTGCAGTGACTAAATTTTAAATTTTGGCATGTGAGTTATATTAGGTTGCTCATTCGCACTTTTTGGCAGTATGATGATATATTTGTAATATTGGCCATGCCTTTTTCATGGCTGTCTAGGTAGCTGAAATTTTTCATTGATGCTCAGTTGTTTTGGTACCATGGATGTGTTTAAGACCTGTATTGGATGTCACAGCCATGCTTGTTTACTTTTTATCAGCATGTCAGAAGGCCATAATTTGATTGTGTGTTGTAGTTTAATTAGAAAGGAGAAGCAAGTGTTATTAAAATATCATCTGTTTCTGTTGATCCATGGAGAATAATCTATCACTCTTGTTTGGTTTGTTTGGTTGTAAATATTTTCACTCGATGATGAGTTCTTGATTCTTAATTTTATCTTTTGGATGAGTGGGCAAAATGGTCTGGCGCTGAAGGATATATACCCAATTCATCAGATATCTGGCTACCCCTTGAATATCTTCACCATATAGTGAAACAAAAGTTTAATGCTTGTACTCCTTTGTACATCTGGTTTGCAAGTTTGGCTTTTCTGTGACATTTTCCTTTTGTTTTCCTGCCATGTGGTAATGAGTGTACAATATGAAGTACTTTTTGTTGTGTAGGGATGATTTGCATTTGTTATTGACTGTTATTTCTTATTCTCCTAGCCGTCATGAAATTTTTTATGAGTAAATTCCTGAGTTTGTATTATAGATTGCACATGTTCTCCACTTTTTTCTATTTTTGTTGTGGTTTTGATGCAGGCACCAGAATTTTTTTGTATGTATATATTTTTTACCTCTTCAGTTTTGTTATTTTGCTTATGGCGTTTAGGTTTCTTTGTGCAGTCATGGCAGGTTTGGCTCCGGAAGGATCACAGTTTGATGCTAGGCAATATGATGCCAAAATGACTGAGTTGTAAGTTTACTGTATTTGACCTCTGGCTGAATAGATAGGGTTTGATAGCAAGTATATTCAACTTCGATGCCAATATTTTTGCGTGTTTTAACAACTTTGCAGGCTTTCAAGTGACGGACAAGATTTCTTCACTACATATGACGAGGTTTATGACAGTTTTGATGCAATGGGATTGCAAGAGAACCTTCTGAGAGGCATCTATGCCTATGGTATTCCTTTTTGGCTGTTTTATTGTTATGTTGCCTTGATATGTTGCGATGTTTGCAAACTTCTTATGATTATAATGGTCATTCTTAAAGTTTACTTTTTGGGGAGTCAGTTACTTGCGTTATTCTTTCTCTTATTTGATTTCAATTATACGATTCATATTCATGGACATCACTATTGAGTTTAACCATTTCTAAAATATGTCTCGTCCTAAATTTTTTTTTTCCAGGTTTTGAGAAGCCTTCTGCAATCCAGCAAAGGGGAATTGTTCCATTCACTAAGGGTCTTGATGTAATTCAGCAGGCACAATCTGGGACCGGAAAAACAGCAACTTTCTGCTCTGGCATTCTCCAGCAACTTGATTGCAATCAAATCCAATGTCAGGCATTGGTCCTGGCTCCAACTAGAGAGCTGGCTCAACAGATTGAGAAAGTTATGCGTGCCCTTGGTGATTATCTTGGAGTCAAGGTTCACGCTTGTGTAGGTGGAACAAGTGTTCGTGAAGATCAACGCATTCTTCAAGCTGGTGTTCATGTTGTTGTGGGAACTCCTGGTCGTGTGTTTGACATGTTGAGAAGACAGTCACTTCGCCCAGATTACATTAGAATGTTTGTATTGGATGAGGCTGATGAGATGCTTTCACGTGGTTTCAAGGACCAGGTTT
>CATIWR010051503.1:0-19430 GCA_949677035.1 Omphalea diandra | reverse complement strand
CCTAGCTTTTGAAGATCACTTATATGACCATCAACAAAAATACCTTTCCCAAGATCAAGTTTACTAGATTCATCAAAAACAACATTCATAGATTTTTTAACTACCATTGTACTTTTGTACTTTTGTTAAAGACTCTATAAGCCTTACTTGAGGTGGAGTAACCTAAGAAGATTCCTTCATTGGTTTTGGAATCGAATTTCCCAAGATTATCCTTGGTGTTTAAGATATAGCACTTACATCCAAATACTCTTAGGTATGAAATTTTGGGTTTTCTACCATTCCAAAGCTCATAAGAAGTTTTATTGAGAATGGGTCTTTTGAAAACTCTATTTGCAATATAACATGAGGTATTAATGGCTTCGGCCTAAAAGTAATTTGGTAAGGAATACTCATTGAGCATTGTCTTAGGCATTTCTACCAAAGTTCTATTTTTTTCTCTACAACACCATTTTGTTGTGGTGTTCTAAGAGTTTAAAAATTATGAAAAACTCTATTCTTCAAACAATAATTTTCAAATGATTCATTTTGAAATTCCTTTCCACTGTCACTTCTAATAGAAGATATGAAGTAACCTTTTTCATTTTGAACTCTTTTTACAAAACTTTTGAAAGCATCAAATGAATCATTCTTATGAGGTAGAAAGGATACCCATGTGAACCTAGAGTAGTCATCAACAAGGACTAGTGCATAATGTTTTCCACCCAAGCTAGCACTTCTAGCAGGTCCTATTAAGTCCATATGGATAAGTTGAAGTGGTCTAGATGTACTTACAATGTTTTTGGCCTTGTGAGAGGCATGGTGTTGCTTTCTTATTTGGCATGGACCACATGTCTTGTCCTTGGAGAAATTTAGCTTGGGAAGCCCTTCCACTAACTTTCCATTGGATAGGCTTTGAAGAAGAACTATGTTTGCATGTCTACGCCTTCTATGCCACAACCAAGATTCATTGCTCAAAGACATGAGATGCTTAAAAGATTGATTAGCCAAATTGTCTAAGTTAATTGAGTAGGTATTGCCTTTCCTTTTACCCTTGAAAATAACTTCATCATCCACTAAAGTGATGACACGGCATTCTCTAGGATCAAAGGTGACCTTATTACCTTTGTCACATAACTGACTTACACTTAACAAATTATGTAGCCACTAACTAAAAGAACATTATCAATTAAAGAACATCCATTCTTACCAATGGTTCCAATGCCAATTACCCAACCCTTGGCATTATTACCAAATGTGACATCTCTACCCTCTTTTCCTTTCAATGTCGTGAATAGCTTTCTATTTCCAATTATGTGCTTGGAACATCCACTATCCACATGCCAATTGCTTGATTTAGTGGTTGCCACATTCCCCTACACAACAAAAGTGAGTTACCTTTTCTTAGGTACCCAAGCATACTTGGGTTCTAGGGGGTTAGAGTTTGAAGGGTCCTCTAATTTGAGGTGAGCCTTCCTAATGAAATAATGAATGTTAACATACCCATATTTCATGCAATAATGGCATTAGAGTTTAGACTTATGAGTCTTTCTCCTATGTACATATTTAGTATGAGTAGGAGGCCTTCTCATACCTTGTTGATGTGAATGCACACATGTGCATATATGATGAGTAGAAGTAGATAATTTTTTATTAGAATGACCATGCTTTTTATTATAAACGTAAGCATGGTGAGCTCTTTGAGTCTTGACTCTAAAGCTTTGGGGAGCCTTCCCTTTGCCCTTAGGCTTAAGAGGCTTAGTGCTAGGAGCACTTTTCTTTCCAATTACCTCAATGCCTTAGGTTTGAGGTTGTGAAGCTCTAACAAATGTAGTTTGAGATGATGAGGAGGCTTCATTGAAGCCTAAACCATGTCTAACTAGTAGTGGTCTTTGTGACACAATCAATGTGTCTAAGGCTTCTTTTCCTTTGTGGAACTTAGAGATTAAGCTTTTAAGCTTAATGACTTCTCCTTTAAGAGTGTTATTCTCCTTCCTTAATGAAGCCATAGAAGAAGATGAAGTGGAAAGTCTTTCTACTGAATTTTTGAGTTCTTCATTAGAAGTTCTTAACTCGTTTACAAGATCATTAAGAGTCTTGTATTCATCTTCTAATTTTGAGCACCATTTCTTATAAGTTTTCACTTATGACTTGTACTTGTCACATTTCATGGTTAGAGCCTCTAGAAGTTCTTCATCTATCTCATTGAATTCAAAATCAGAATTAGAATGAGAAGAAGTACTTACCTCATTTGAAAAATCTTCTTGTGCCATGAAGCATATGTTGGCAATCTCTTCTTCTTCTTCTTCTTCACTTGAGCTATCATCCTAAGTGGCTAAAAAACTTTTCTTCTTCTCCTTGTCCCATCTCTTCTTCTTCTTTAATTTGGGACATTCATGCTTGATATGGCCTTGCTTGCCACATTCATAACAAGTGACTTCGTTGGATTTCTCTCTTAGATTAGGAGTTGTCTTCTTGAAGCCTTTTCTTTCCTTTCTTTTCTTGATCAACTCCATTGTCCTCTTTGAGAGCATTGCTAGTTCCTCCTCTTCCTTGTCACTTTCTTCATCACTTAAGGTGATCTCTACCTCCTTCTCTTTTGTTGAAGCTTTAAAAGCCATGGTTTTTCTTTCTTTTAGCCTCTTAGCTTCTTCATTTGTTCATCTTTTTGTAAGGCCAACTCATGAGTTAAGAGTTTGCCTATCAACACATCGGTGGGAACCTTTCTAATTTCCATACTTGACTCATGTATGCTGCAAACTCTAGCACCAAATTTATCTAGAGGAAGAGTTTTAAGGATTTTTGTGTTTACCTCATAGATAGTAAAAGTTCTTCCAAATTTCTTCATGTTGGTGACAATGGATAAAAGCTTGTTTGCCATTTTTGTGATGCTCTCATTGTCCTTCATCATAAAGAGTTCCCATTCGGTGACATACATCTCCAAACAGCTTGACTTGACTAGAGTTGTGCCTTCATGATAGTTCTCTAAAGTCCTCCAAATGGCATGAGCTGTTTGACAGTGTTTCACTCTTCCAATCTCTTTTCTAAAGAATGAGCTTAGAAGAATGGTCATTGCTCTTTTGTTCTTGCCATTTGATCTCTGGTGTGATTCAACCCATTTGTCCCTTGGAATTAATTCTTCATTACCATCCATAACTCTGGTGGGTGGCTTCCATTCCTTGATGACCACATCCCAAAGGTCTACCACATCTATGTCAAGATAGATCTTCATCCTATACTTCCAATGACTATAATCTGTTCCATCAAAGTATGGCTTGAGTCGTGAGTGGATTCCCTCTTGTGCCATGATCTTTGTTCACCCAATGAAGGTTTGATTGTGAAGTGAGGCTCTGATACCACTTGTTGGCCCTATGCACCAAGAAGGAGGGGTTGAATTGGTGTATAAAAATTAAAATTGGAAAGAGAGAGGCAAATTGAGATGAGAGGAAACACAAGATTTATAGTGGTCCGGGTATAATCGACCCTACGTCCACTCCCTAATTCTTCGAAATTGGGTATTCCACTATCCTTCAAAGGTGTTTTCAAGCTTACACCAAACTTTTACACTTATGTTTTGAAGGCTCACACAACAACCTATACAACTTATGTTTTAACAGGCTCATATAACAACCTCTCTTAGTGTTTTAATAGGCTCACACTATAACCTATTACAGATGGTGTTTATGCTCACACCCAACAATAACTTGAAGAATAAAGAAGAGTGAGAAGCAAAATTACAAGAGTTTGGGTACAAAGTTATTAATTCTCTTGCATTTATATCTATTTGGTAAGGTGTTTATAGTCTCTACCCACCAAAGAGACGTTGCAATAAAACTAGTACCAAATCATCAAAGTGTGCTAGACAGATTTTTGCATTAAATGCTTGACAGTCATGATTTGTGGTCACTACTACTCATTCGCGGTCACGAATTCCAAATTCCATATGGAAAACCCCGTTTATATGTAATGGCTAGTCCATGTGGCAGCTTTTGATTAGTTTATTAGAAAAATATAGTCGGTGTCTTTCACCTGCTCTCAAAAGTAGCGGTCGTGATTTATTTTGTACAGGACGCGACTCTGAACGTGAATTCCTCTACCAAAAGTGTTCATCTTCTTCTTTTGGGTTTGCGGTCGCTACCAATAAGTTCCCATCACAATTTTTGACTTTCAACGATTACCTGAGACACTTGTCAAGCTGTGATTATGGACTTGATTGCATCTTAAGTTACTTCGAAATTCACGATCGCGACTGAGGCAAGTTTTACACCACAAATTCATCTGTCACTTTTGAAGTTCATCCTTTGGGTGAGTCGTGATTGAGAACAACTCCGCGATTTCGTCTGTCTGATCTTGTAGCAAGTCTTTTAATGGATCGCAGTCGCGAATCTTAGATGGCGGCCGCAATTTAGAAGTTACTTCACATTCTTTGAAGATTAAGATTTCTATCCAACTTCTAACTTAAAGAATTACACCAAAACTACAAAACAACACTAAATAGAAACATTAAAAATGATCAATCCCCTTTGTCAATATTAAAAGAGGCCCAAGACTTAGGGTTAACTACCCTAGTCCAATAAAGATCAATCCAAGTTTAGGGGTGGCCCAATAATATTTTGATATTTTACTCTTAATTTAATTTTAAAAAATAAGGAAAAAGAGCAAATATGAGTCCAACCACAAAAAAGGAAAGCAACAAAGGTGTTATGAGTATTTTACAAAGTAAGAGTATAAGCTATGCACATAAATTGCTTCATCATACATCATATCATCTATATAGCTAATATCTTAGCAAACATTTTCTTATTTTGGACTTGACCATTTCTTGATAAGCCTAACCCTAAGCCTTACATTACAAGCTGTAAAAAGACCACATGATTTTCAAGATTGATAGGGATCTACATTTATGGAGAAAGATGGATTAGTTTTGCTTAGGGTCATATGTGATTATTTAGAATCAAAGTGAAATCTTGTTGAAACTATGTGTGAAAGAAAGTAAAAAAAATTGCATGAAAAAAAAATGCCAAGGCATGCACACGCTATTTTTGTGTTTGATTGATTAAAAGCAATGCATGTTCAGATTTTGAACCTATTCTTATGATAAGTACTATTGCTAATTCATGGTAATAACTGAGAAAAATTTTCTCTTAAAGACCTAACACTTAATCTTAGTTAAGAGAATTTTGAACTTTGCATTTGAAGAAAGACATCCTTGCTTGAGGACAAGTAAGAGTTCAAGTTTGGGGGAATTTGTTTAGTCTCATAATTTTAATAATTAACATGTTATTTCCTTCCAAATTTATGAATTAACACTTAATTCCTACCTTTAATTGAACCTAATTGAAGATATTTTATGTTTATAGGCAAAGAATTGAAGAAAAAAGAATAACAGGAGAAAAAGACGTAAAGTATGGTCATGTGCACAGTCGAACCTCAATTAAGGTCAAAAGGCATCGAGAGGAGCACAACCATGCTTCTAAGATAATAGTCATGCCTCTTTATAAGAGAAAGATCAAGAGGATAAAAACATGCAACATGGTTATATGCACGGTTGTACGTGAAAGGAAACCACAAAAGTAATCAAGTGCACTTGAAAAGCATGGTTATGTTACCTTTGCTACAAACCAATCGCAAAAGAGCACCACTGTGTGCCCCTAAAACCTAAAAACAATAATTTTTATAGCCTTTAAATTTCTTCCTTTTTAAAGCCTTAAATCTTCCTAATGACTAAGCATCTCAAAAGCATTATTCAAAAAGACAATTAAGCTAGGAATAAGAGAAAAGAGAAACTCTAAGGAAAAGTACATCATTCAAGAGGATTTATCATCAAGTTTTTAGAGAGACAAAGGTGCAATAAATTAAAAGAATCAAGAAAAAGTTTATGGCCACTCTTGGGGTTGGATTGATTATTTTCTTTACACCTTTTTATTCTACTATGAACTAAACTCATTTTGGCTAGGGTTGTAAATGGATCTTGCTTGATTTATATTATGCTTTCTTAATCTAAGTGTTTTAGTTTCATTCATTATTTGTGCTATAATTGTTAAGTACATCTTATTTAATTAACTGGCCATTGATCATCTTATTTTTATGAATAGACAATAGAGACATGCTTTCATAAAATGAAACCTTCAACAATTCCTTTGTTTTGTTATTAAGTTGAGAAACTTTAACAAGCCATTGTTATCCATAAAGTCTTGCTTATAGAGGCAATTACATAATGTTTAGCTTTTGAGTTGAGGAACCTTTAGCTTAACATGCTTTTGCATGTCAGTTTCCACTCAAAAGGGATTAATTGATCACTTTAGTGACTCTATAGTAACATATGATGTATGAAATAAACTAGATAAGGATTAGGAAACCCGTGGAAGATCATCAAGTCAAATTAAACCCATCATTTTTTTTATTATCACTTATTACTATTAGTGTTTAGTTTAATTTTTTTTAACTACAACTTGATTCATAATCCTTTATCAATTTTCTAGATAATATAAGATACAAGATATTTAGTACTTAAATGTGATCCTTGTGGGAACAATATCCATTCTCGCAAGTACACTTTATTACTTTTGACTTGTGCACTTGTAGTTTAAGTGTTTTCATATAGCATACACCAATCATCAGTTATGGGAAAAACACACTTTAAGGAACAAAGGACTCCTTAAGAAAGATGCATTAATCACTAACGAGACCTTATCTAATCTTACAAGTCTAACCAAGGATCACAGGCAACAGGGTCTTACCAAACTCAATCTTATCTATGAGCTAAACGACCTAGAAGTCAACCTCATTGTCATCATTACGAAACAAGTAGTCCCCCATCAAGATGGCTAACAAAATATGGGTTTAGGCAACCTTAGTATCACTCTTATGGGGATACAAGGACACTAAAATAAAGATCAATGCCTTTTCCTCCCCTAAGGTACATAGAGGCATCTCATCATATGGCAAATTAAGGATTTCTATCATTTTTTACACATGTGAGTAGTCCAAGAAGGGAAGTGCAATCCTAACCAAATCAGCAACATGGCAATCTAAAACAGTGCCAAACCCCTTGATCAATAGGCAGATCTTAATAAACCCAAAATGAAAAGAATGAGTAAATGGGTCCTAGAAATTGCAAGTCGCTTAAAGAAGTTCTTGGTTAAGATTGATGGATGAAAGATAATGAAGAGCCTTAAAGCTTGCTAAGGAAGATGGGATCAATTGGAGGCATAGAGAGACTTTAGAAATTATTTGACCATGGTTGGAAAGTGAAAAATAGTTACCATGGGCACAGAAATCAAGGTGAATAAGAAAAAAGGGATAAAAAATGAAAAGTTCTTAACAATTATGAATATTAAAATTATCTATACAAACCTAAGAAGTTGTCCATACAAATAAATAGCATGGGTTTTTATCCTACATTTTCATGTAAGGTTCAATTCAAAGCAATTTCAAGAGGATGCAAATGGCAAATAAGTGGTAAAACATTATCAGTTCAAGTGCACTCAAATTAGAAAGAAAATATATTATATGTCATAAATAAGTCAATAAGTGTGTAAATAACAAAATTAAGGCATTAAGGCCTAAGCATCCAAAATATCAAGAAAATAAAAGGGCAAACAATGCCCAAATGATGTTTAAATTATCTAAAACTATACAAACATATTCATTAGTTTCATAAGAAAAGGGAAATAACTATAGAGGCAAAAAAAAAAAAAAACCGAAGGCAAGCAGTAGCATCCTACTCCTCCTCTTCCATAAAAAAGCCCTCCTTCTCTGAGGCATCAACAACAGTAGACTCCTTCAAGCTCGCTTGAAGCTTGATGAGCTTGGCATGCACCTCCCTAAGCTTTTAATCCCTCTATTGGATCTCTTCTTAAAAGATAAAAGAAAATAAAGGGTTAGGGTAGCTAAGACAAACACACACAAACACACATAAACACACATAAGCGTGTATACATCTAATAATGTTGTATTTACTTACAACTCGGAGTTTGCTAATTATGGGTCTTCTTTAGTGCTACAATCCGATCAAAAGTACACAACCTAGATCTTGGGGATCTACATACCAACATTATCATACTAGCAAAGCAATAAAAAAAATAAAGTAATGATAGAAGCTAATCATATAGGTAATAATAGGAGGGGCAAAAGAGCAACATGATCATGTAAGCTTCAACGTCATCAGCCCATTAGTGACAGAGGTGCAATATGACTCTACCATACTATTTGGTAGAGGGTCTAGCTCCATTACCACCACTAGCTCCAACCCAGTTGGCTTTAAGGTTTGAGCCCTCTTACAGCTCTCCTCTATAGATGATGCCTCAAATGGCACCCACTTTGACCTCTTTCTTATGCCATAAGCTCCATGACTAAGTATGATCCTAAAATGTGCCTCTAATTGATATAAGAGATTAGACACATAAGTGGCATAAGAATGAACTAAGTAGTAAAGCCTCCATCTAGCTTTTATACCCTATGGTGTTTGATCTATGCTCCTCGTTGAGTCATCCTGCTAGCGCGGGCTTGAGATCATCGCCCTTCAGGTTATTGCCCTAAAACACACACACACACACACACATATAAGGCTTTTGAGATATTAAGCACTTATTAGCCCTTTCCCCTATAGGACCACCTACTCTCCAAGGTACCACTCTCATATGGAAGGACCTACAAGAAGCTTATGCTCATAAGAGCACCCCCTTATCTTCAACCAACACCTTACTCTAAGCATTTAAAGGCCTCCTCCAATCTAACCAAAGCTGTAATAAGAAAAAAAAATTGATGCACTATAAGTATTCTAACTATCACAAATATTATAATAACTAATTAGTAACTTTAAATGCAAGAGAACATACATAATTCCATAAAAACTCATTCAAGCGAGTCCACTTAATGGTCTCTACCCTTTAAGGATGCTTTCTTCTACTTCAATGATGGAAACAAGAATAACAAAACTTCGCGTTTGGAAAAGGGTTAGCACCTTCTATTAGGCCTAACTTTGTCACCCTATGCCTGCCAAAGAAAATTGTCAAAAAAACACAAGCAGCATAAATATAAAATAAAAATAAAATAATAATACCAAGTGATGCATACCTATAGCACCCATCAAGTGTCTTTTAGGCATGATAATCCACGACAACACCTGTCTAAAAATTCTCATAAATGGGCCACAACAATGGATCCCTAATCATAATAACGTGTAACCTAGAGGTCCTCTAGCACTGATAATAAACAAATCTCGATAGCATCTTGTAGAAAAGAGTCCTTTATAGGCCCTAGTAGAAAACTATGCTCCATCTGGTCCACCACATTCTCTAAATTGTTCTTAGTAGCCTTAAGAGAGCTAAATAAGATGTTCGAGTTAACAAATGCATTTTCCCCTTCAGACCGAGAGGAACCCTAGCATGCTACCAATGTAGTCCCATTATAACACCTCAATGTAGACATCAATATCAGTAAGAAGAGGCATGCTTAAGCATCATATGTCTATCATGCATGTAAAGTCCATTAAGGTGAAAGCGATCTCTCTAAGCTAAGGAAAATGGAAGTTATAGGTCATGTCCATCCATCACTCAATAAGGCATTGCATCGTCAACCCATCACTTCTAAGTGCCCTATTGAGAAAGAGGACAAAAAAGGGAAGAGTCTGACTAAAGCAATTTGATTGCACTCTTATTATGGCAATCATTGAAACTAGGTGGCCACTGGTGCGACTGACCTACCACCCTTATGCAAGGCAGCACATCCTAAAGGATATCAAACAACACACAAAAGGATTAAATAATAATGATTCAAAGAAAAAAGAATGGTCTTAATGAAAAAACATAAGTTAAAAGCTCATCATTAACATAACGACAAACACACAAGATACCATAATATTTAAAAAAATTTTAGGAGCAAAACATTTAAAAATCCTACAGGTACGTATTCTATAAGTGTAGTTTATTTTTAGACATAACTCAAATTCCTGCATGTAGGTACAAGATAAACATAATAGATAATAATAAAATGATGGCCATAAATATATGAAGTATCATAATATTGGACCAATCTTCAAGAATCATAAGCATCTCAAAAATCTATAGGCATGTGTCCTATAATCTAAGTAAATTCCTTAAGACTAACATAAGTGTTTGCATGCAGATACAAGGAATCAATAGAATTGACAAGTGAAAACTAAAATAAAAAATGATAATAAAAAAATAAAAGAGCAAAGATAGAAGGGTTTATCGCATCAAAAGTAGTACTAAACAAATGTCATGAAGGATTATAGATGAGTGGGATATAAGCCTTTGGCTTAAGCTCATTAAGGAAGGTCTTAGATGCACGTACATAGGGGTAGTAAACTAACAATAGAGCATTAGAGTAGCAAGCTCATTAATAAGGGAATAATCATCACCAACAAAGTCAAGGGCAGCGTCATGGAAATTAAGCATAAAGGCATCCTCGTTTGCCATAGCATCAGAAAGCAAAAAGAAAAAAAAAACCTAAACAAGTTAAAGGGTTGAAAGGAAAGCAGGAGAGAGGGAAGAAAAGACAAAAGATAGCGAAAAGGTTAAAAATGATCTGTTATGGCTAGCAAATGGGCATGCATACCCCAAGTTGTCTGTATAGGCAACCTAGTTATTTGTGCAGACAACTAATGCCCTTCAATGTTTTTTTCAGTTTAGTACCCCTTCATACCCTTATTTAATTGTGTGTATAAATAATAATCATTGCATGTATAAATAACATAGGCAAAAAGGAGAAAAATGAAAAAAAAAAAAAGAAAAAAAGAGAAAGAAAATGAAAGAGAAGAAAAGAAGAAAAAGAAAAATAAAGAGAAAAGAAAAAAGAAAATGAAAAGAAAAAGAAAAGAAAAGAGAAAAAAAGAAAAAAGAAAAGAAAAGAAAAAAGAAGAAAAGACAAGAGGAAAAATGCAAAGACTAGGGGCAAGACCTAGTAGAATTGAAAATGGGATCCAGAAAAATACATCTAATTTAAAGGAAGAAATCATTAAAGAGAACAGCAACAGAAGGCTAAAAAAGCAAAAGAAAAATACCAAGAGGGAACGTTAAGGAGATTTGTCTAAAGGAAAAAGTTCATAAAGATACCAAGGGTTGTTTTAGCATATATTCATTCCAATACCTACTAGAGGGTTACTTCAGTATAAACTCATTCCCAGTACTTGCTAAAGGGATGTTAGGTCAAAAATTCATTCTTTGCACCTACCAAAGGTATATTAAAGCAAAGAACCATCCCAATATTTGCTAAAAAGCTATAAAGGAGATAGTACCTGCTACAGGGCTATTGAAAGATAAGACACAACATGGGTACTCGCTAAAGGGGTACTAGGAACCTTAGTACTGATTAGAAGAGTTGCTAAAGAAATCGTATTCCTATGTATCCTTTGCATTATTTACATTTATATCAAATGCTTTATTATGTTTTATACGACGACCATTTATCAAATGTCATTTTTCAAGCCCCACAAAGCAAGGAAAAAACTATAAGCACTAGATTTTTATATCATTAGGATGCAAGTCGAATTATGAGAAACTACTTAAATTTTTCACCAAAAGGATGGAGGAAACAATGCCCAAGAAAGGGGCAAAAGTATGGAAAGAAGCTTGAATCAAACTTACCTTTCAAACACTTAAACCAACAGAACCTTTAAGAGAGTGAAGTATTTGTCTATACAGCCAACTAAAGAGGGTTGTACAAACCATTAAAAGGTTGTATAATAAAATTTTAGCAACAAAAAGCTTCTATAACAGTGATCCATCAAGCTTAAAGGGACATACAACCAACCTAAGGTCTATATAAATAACTCTTAGTTTGTATAAATAACTTCCAAACTCTAAACTTTACAATATTCATTGATTTTATTATCAAATAGTATAGGATAGGAAGGAATAAGGTGTAATCTAAGCCATTAGGCATAATTGCACCCTTTTCCCTCTATAAATAACCCTCATTTTATAAAGGGAGGGGCTAAGAAAAACCAAAAGAAACTCTACTAAATTAAAATCTCTAACTCTATAATAGCTATTATCACTAAACATCCAAGCATTGGCCTGAGTGATTCAAGGTAAGCCTAAGATTTAAACCTTTTAAACAATATATTCCTTTGCATTTAGAGAATTTTTTCTATAAAAGTGACTTTGAAGGCCATGAGACACAAACTAAAAGCATCCAAAGGACTCTTCCTCTCATTCCCCTTCTTCTTCTTACCCTTTTTTTCCTCCTTTTGGAAATTTCCTATAAAGTAATTTGTATAAATATCTATACATAACACAAAAAGGTTAATACAATCATTGGTTGGTCTATACAGACCTATGCTATTGTACGCCAACATTATACATAATAACCTTTTTATTTGTATTTTTTTGCATCTTTTATTATTATTTTTTTTTTTTATGTTTCTTAAGCCTATCTATTAAAGGAAAAGGGTAGGTCACAATAACCTATGATCCTCATTCCTTATCTTAAGGCCATATTTGATAAAAACAAAAAAAAAAAGTTTGATTTAATATGCATAAGGTACATTCTTTATGCTTTGGTCATCTTGCTTTTCTGCCGTGTATATCTAATTAAGAGTGATTATGAAGGGAGAGATTTATAAGACATGAGATCCCCTAATTCACTACTGTCAGATGGGTGATTAATGTGTCAATTTAGCATTTTATTATCCTCTTTGTCATACACCTTTAGAAGAACTCAAATTAGCCTTAACATAACTAACTTAGGCTTTTCATTCTTTTAGGGGAATTAGCGGTAAAGTCATTACATTTAGGAGAGGATTCACTATCCAAGAAACCCAATTTAATGTTTATTATACTATCCCGAAAAGTTTTATTTAGAGTTTTGGTCATTCACATATCCTAGCTTATATACTAGCCTCTTCATGGCTAGGAATGCTATTTCTTTTGCTCTTGGCACATTCAAATCATTAATGGTAGGTTGGGATAGGATTCCATGATTTTTATGACCCAAATTAATTAACCTTACATTCAACCCTAAATGCATTTTTATCCACATTTGCATGTATTCTACATTATGCACTTCCATTGATGCTAATTCATGTTATTAGTGTGTGTTATGACTTATTGCATGAATCATGACTTTGATGGTGCAATTGCATAGTAGGATAAGACCCTAATTAGACTTTCCATAAAGTACATAATAATAAGTATTTGAGGGTAAGTGACTTAGGAACTGAAAAGGCAAGGTGAAGGTGATATGGTTCTCTTTTTTAGTTGTTTACTTTGATTGGATTTAGGGGTTATTTTCCTTCATATTTAACCTATGCTTTAAGGACTAACTTATGTTTATTCTTATAAGTCAAAAAAGAGACCAAATGCATGGTTTATTATCATTTAGTTAATTATATGATTAACACCTTTTTTATGTTCACATTATATAACCCTCTTATGTTGTTTGTTTATAATTATTGATTATTGTGGATGGATAAATGAGTACTAGATGAATGTTTGGGACCACTAATAATGGACTAACTAATCAATAAGGCTAAAAGTATAAATGGTGAACTAAAGATACCCAAAGGCAGACCCCAAAGATTGAATGGCTTGGGGATACCTAACTTTTTCCCCATACTATACCTAATTTTCAAATCCAATCTCTAATAAGATGAAAATAGGTTGGGCCTTTTAGTTTACCTATTAGGTTCAAAACCATCCTCACCTAGAATTTCATCTCGACCAAAGTTGAATGGCGACTTCAATCAACTAATAGGGGGTGGTACTAAAGTACTATCCCAACTTATCCCCTTTTTTGGCCACTTGATTCCAAAAGGGTTTCAACCTATTTCAAAGCCATCCTAATGATCCCATGATGATCTAAACATGTTTCATCGAATGGCATTGTACTAATATATGATCAATGTTCTCTTAACCCTCTCATTATTGATAAAAGATTAGGAGTCACAACCAAGATTTCACTTATTCGAGCGCAGTCATAAAATATAAGTGCTCATAGATGTGGTAGATAAGCATAAGTTGACATTAATGGATAAATGAAAAAGGAAACAATATGCCTAATGACACTTTATTCAAATAGGTAGTTTTGGCACTTATAGTCTACATTTCAGTAGAAAAAAAGGCCAATGATTCAAACATACAAGCTTTACTTATGATATATATTGCTTTTGGACCTCTAAATTTGCATTTTTATCATTTTTGGATAGATTTGGCAATTTAATATCATTTTATGGAAGATTCAATTTCAAAAAAAAATTATTTTTCTTTTAATTTTAATATGTATTTTCTCGATTTGGAATTACTTGAAAATTTTCCACAAAATGGAAAAATTTTGTATTTTATGCCTTTGAGTTAGCTAATTACCTATTGTGTTATATTAGGGCTTTCTTTTAAATATTATAATCCTAGTAACTTAAAGAGATTTGTTGAATGAAAATTAACCGAGAGTTCTTCTCTTTATTCGTAATTTTCAATATCTTTATGAATCAGTAAATTCTAGATTCCTATTTTTTAATATTCATATGAGAATTAATAGATTAATAGAATTTTATATTCTTGGTATTCATGTAGATTCACTAGATTTATAATAGGTAGTTGCTAACTTTTCATGTGTTTTTTTTTTCTTTATAGAGCTTTCATTATGTCAGCTAATCAATTCTTTATCATAGGAATATACAAACTTTTCTATTTTAGAGAAATTTCTTAGCACACCTTAAATATCTAAATGAAGAAGATAAGAATATATAGGGATCCTCATATGTCTTAATATATACTTAATGTCCTATAATAAAATAAAAGGAAATGAGCTTTTAGATCGAATAATAAGTAAGATGATAAAATTTTATCTAAGAAAGATTAGTTATGCCTTTTGTTTGATTTGATCTTGGTTGAAAATCAGTCTTCTTAGGATTTTCCTTAGCTAGATATGGAATAGCTTTTCATGATTTTGTTATAGAGAGAGTCTTAAAATTAGAGCAAGAAATAATAACTTTTCTTCTTTGTTTGATCTTCTTTTGGGTGTTGTTTATGGTAGCTAATGTGTAGAAGTCCCTAATTTCTTAATTTATCCTTATTATTAACCATGTGACCCTAAGGTTGTCAAGGCACTTACTGCCCTAACCTCTAGAGTGATTGATGTGTTTTGAATGATTCTAAAATCAGGAGAAGTTCTAACTTTTTTGTTGAGTGTTTATGAAGGGAACTTACTACCCCAAGGTTGTCAGATCAAAATATATACTAGTCTTTATTTATTATTATCCTAATAATAATGACCGACTAGGGATAATTTAAAATAAAATTCTTTACACTTACGGGTTTTACTATCAAGTCACATAATTGATGACTTTAAGTAGAATTAATAATTCATAAGATTTATAATTTAGTTGTAGACACAATATAATATAATACATTTTGGTAACCTAGTTAAGTCTAACCATTTCAAACTTATGGATATCACCATTGTCCATCTTGTCTTACTAAGATGGCTAAATATACTTTACTTTGGCAAAAGTTATATTAAGGAATCAAAGTCTTCACAAGTGTTTGAATTATAGTAGACATTTTTATGACTTAATTTTATTAAGGGATTTTATCAATTTTTAACCTATTATATATTTTAATGTTGCGTCATATACATCACATGAATTACGTCATAAAATCCATACATAATAATGAATAGTATGACCCTTAATCTAAATTGATCTTCATAAACCAATATGAAGATCAGAAGGTCAATCCTATCGGTAAATCTTCATCTCCATGGATTTGCCCACAATCTCCATCTCATGTCTCAAAGATCACCATCTTGTGCCACGAGAATCACCATCTTGTGCCTTTGAAGGTCTCCATCACAAATTTCAATTTACAATATTAAAATCTACACTATTCTATTAATAAGATAAATGATTATAACAAAATAAATGGCACATAGGCTGTATTTAAACTTATAACCCTTGAAATAGGAAAATCAAAATACTCAATCACATTATCTAAAGGGTCATGTCATGCACCATGCAAAAACACAGAAAAAATATCCAAAATACAAAACAAAATTATGTTAAGGTAATTTACAATTTATGTAATAAAACCATTTGGGGTCAAGGGGCAACGCTAATAGAAATTTTTAGACTAGAATTAGGAATTTTTGCTAGTTATCATGGTGTTTTTATTTTGAAATAAGTTAATTTTCTACCTTTTTATGTTTGTATAGAAATTTCTCAAAAAGAAGCTCAATTGCAGCTTCTAGCAATGTTGCATGAGCTATTGCATGATCCATGTGTTGGACTATGTAGGGCTATAGAGTTGACCAAGTTAGCAGCATAGATTTAGTTTGGCAAATAAGTATATGGGCAATTGCATGACCCATGCATTGGCCATACAAATTGATAGAGATAGATTGGTGAAATACAAAAGAGCGCTTTCTTTTAAGCAATAAAGAGACCTATTGGGATATTCATTCTGAAGAGAAAATATACAAATTTAAGGAGAGAAATTCAAATCTATCATCTATATGAAACTTATGAGAGAATTTTGGGAGATTTGGGAGACCTTTTCTTAAGGTTCATTATTTTAGAACAAGATTCTTCTTCTTTAGAGATATTCTTCTTTTGAATTCAATGAGTTTCTTCATCTTTCCTTTTTTTTTTTTTTTTCCTTCTTCTAAAATGAACTAATTCTTAATTTCAAGGATTAGAGCAAAAACCCAGCACTTTTTCATGGTTATATAAAGGGATTTTTCTTGCATTTTATTGATTTCTTGATTTAATAAGTTTGATCTTAATTTGCTTATGTATATGAATGACCACATATATCTAAGGCTTGGGATTCTAGATAATGGAGTGAAAGTGGAAGTTTATGGTTAGTCCTAATATGTTAAACTAGGAGGTCGAGACTACGAGAGTAGGCTTAACTTCTGGATATTTCTATAGATTAGTTAAGGAACTTAATGTATTATTATTGAATTTTATGACTACGAGAGTAGACATAATTTCAGTGATAATAGACTTAATTTTGCTCCAAAGAGATAAATGAGTAATTTAGGAAAATATATCTTTAAGAATAACTCATTCACATTATTGATAAAAATCTTGGTATAATTGTGGAATAGTATTGTGGTAAACTGGAATTCTCTAGAAACATTTTGCATAAGAGTTTTCTTTTATTTAAATTCTACTTTGTCAATTGAGTTTTGAATTTGTAGATGTTTAGGATAATTGTTCTTTCATAATTCAGTTCCTCGATAACAGGAAAAACTAGGTTCTGATTGGTACTTGTGAAATTCAATCTTTGTGAGAATGATCTCTATTTTTCATTATATTAGTTGAAGCTATTTGTGCACTTGCAGGAGTTTTACAATCGATAAGTTTTTGGCATTGTTGTCAAGATTGATTTTTCATAATGTTAATTTCACTCAATATTTTTATTAATCTAGTATTTAAATTATACATTTTTAATACTTTTATCTCTAATTGTGGTTTATTCTTTTGCCATGTGAAACTTTTGGTGTATGTGACATTCAAAGTTTAGAATTTTTTGAATTTGATCCTAAAATCGAACCTATATTCCATATTCAATGGCAAATCCAAAAACAAAAAAGGAGTTTGCATACAGATACAATGGGTGAAGAAAGAAGACCAAGAGTTTTGTGAGAATTCTGCTTGCCACAAATCCAAGAGGCTTAATTAAGCACTGTGAAACCAATTATTAACAACAATTTTGAAATCAAATCGTCAATTATCCAGATGGTGCAACAAAACACACTTAGAGGTGAAAGTAATGAGGATTTGAATGCCTATATCACTAATTTCTTAGAAATATGTGCAACCTTCAAGATTAATGGTGCAATAGATGATGCAATCCGATTGTGATTATTTTCCTTTTCACTAAGAGATAAGGCTAAAAGTTAGTTGAATTCTATAGTACCTAACTCCTTTGCTACTTGGGAGGATCTCTCTAAGGCTTTCTTGGAAAAATATTTCCCAATGGGGAAAACCGCACATTCATTTGCAAGAAATTGAACCTTGGTTAGATCAAACCAACCATGGTGATGTTGCAACTAGCGGAACACTATATTAAATACCTAGTTAGATTGGTGGAGAATGTTCTCATGCAAGTGGAGAAATTCTACATTTGAATAGATTTTATTATGTTAGCTATGGATGAGGATGTATACATACCATTGATTCTTGGAAGACCCTTTTTGGCAACCACGAGGGCCATAATTGATATGAAGAATGACAAACTCACTCTAAATATGATGGGAGAGTCCATTGAATTTAATGTCTTCAAAGCAACAAAACAACTTTCTCCTATTAAAGATTGTTATAGAGTGAATGTATTTAATGATTTGGTATAAGAGATATTTCAAAAAGAGCATCATAAAGATCCATTTGAAGCTTGTTTGGTTTATGGGGCATCAACTTCACATGAGAATTATGAGATTGTGAGTGTAACACATTTCTTAGAAGTAAATCCTCCATTTAAAACTTATAGACTAAAACTCTTCCATAATAAACTAAAATCAACTTGGTTTGGACCATTTATAGTAGTGCAAGTATTTCCACATAAGGCTGTAGAATTAAAAAGAATAGATGGAAATACATTTAAAGTTAATGTGCAGCGGGTTAAGCCTTATTTCTATGGAGAGACAGTGCAAATAGGAGAAATTCTTCTCCTAAATGCCCCAACAAAGTGAATTTCGGGAAAAGTTAAGCTAATGACTAACTATAAATAAGCACTTATTGGGAGACAACCTAATAAATTTTAATCATTTCTAATATTATTTCAATTGTTTAATTTAATTATTGCATAATTTGCTTAGTTAATTTCTAGGTATAGTATAATTTAATTTTAAAATAGGAAATTTAGTTAATTTTTATGAAGTTAATTTTGGTACACTATTATTTTATAATTTATTTTTTAATTAAGTTGATTTTAATTTTAGTTTAATTTTGTTATTTGAATGTATTTTAAAAAATATTTGTTGCAAACAAGTTTGCAAGGGCCATGCCATAAGACACATAAGAAATGTATAGCAGAGTTGTAAACAAAGGAAATGAAGGAATGGTTGGGATATGCTGGGTTTGAAGGGATACGAACTAGGCTTTGATGAATCAAATTTTGGTTAAGTTGTTAAACTGGGCTAGCAGATGTTTGTAGGGGTCTATTTTAATGAAGTTGGGCTTTAAAATGTTAATGGAAGAGGTGGACTTCAATCATGGGCCAAAAAGAATTTTAAATTTTAAAATGGCTCATCTTCCTTCAATAAACCCTAAAAGAACATTCCCCCCTCTTCCAAAATACCCAACTATCACCTACCTAACCATCACTCACGCCACTCTACTCCTCAACTCAAGGTTGTCAAAATCGAGATTTTACCCTAAAATCGGTAGAGGACCCTAAAATCGAAATCGTAAAATCGGATCGTAAAATCGTAAGATTTTACAACATAATAAAATATCATTTTAAAATATAATTATACATATATAAAAA
>CATIWR010051497.1:0-27642 GCA_949677035.1 Omphalea diandra | reverse complement strand
AGCAACAAAACTTGGTATGCAATTACTAATGTTTGTAATTCAATTAAGTAATTGGGCTCACTTTGGAAAAGGTCAGAACCTGGGCCTCAGTGGAAAAGCAATGGACTGGATCTAGATGGCTTAGAGCTTGCCACAGGCCTTTTTGTTTTTATCATGGTTTTGGATCATTGAACGGTTAACACTTAAGATGTTATATATATATATATAATTCAAACCAACTATATCTAAACTTGCAAGGTTGACTCCACGCACTTTCTCACATTCACTTGTACATGAGGTATTGTATGTAATTAAGTTAGATAGAATTAAAAAAAAAAAAATATATATATATGTAAATGAAAGTTAATTAAAAATTAATGGAGATTAAATATATATTAATCTCTGAATGCTAATTTTTCTTAATTTAAAAGTTAAAAGATAGAATATGAAGACTTTAACTAATTTATGCTTATCAACCTTTTATTTTCTAAATAATTGCAAATAGAATAACGTTGATTAACTCTTACTAACATTTAATTTTATATATTTTTATCACTATCATTACTTTCTTTTTTTGTCCTAAAAGAATTTCATGTAATATCTAAATTAACTCTTCACATTTCAGATGTATTTGACACACTATTTTTCATTTAGTTTATTTAATGTTACTTTTATTATTCTTAATAAGAATTAAATTGAATTTTTTTTATTATTTATTGACAATCAAATTTGAATGTCATAAAATATTGATGAGTTTTAACATCTCTTCTAAATATTTATTTTTAAGATTAAGGCAATGAAAAATATAAGATACTTTTCAAAGGGAGGTAACCTTTTGTGATTGAAAATTTTTGAAGTGTTAAAAATGTAGCCAAACAAGTTTAGAATAACGTAAATTGACCATGACTGTTGAAGAGTACAAATTAATATGCAAAATAATTTGGAAAAATTTAGAAGAATCATAATATATAACTGAAAATCTAAAAATATATAGATTGCATAGAATTAAATGATACATAAAATCCAACATAATATATAACTGAAAATTTAAAAATATATGGATTGCATAGAATTAAATGATACATAAAATCCAAGGCATATAGAGCAAATTATGGTGATTTTGGTATAGGATGGTCAACCTGAATTTAAAACTGTTACTCAGATTAGTCAAGTTTAAAATGACCTCAAGAATGAATTAATCAAACTAGATGATAAGTCTTATATGAAAAGCAGTATTACTAAATCTAATTTTAGAAAATCAAACAGATCACAATTCTATAGAGAAAATCAGAGATGTTTGAATAAGAGGTGTTTGTGTTAAAAAAAAATAAAAAATGGGGCATTAAATTTATGTCCTATTTTGAATGGATCCATTGAATAATCTATTTGACATAAAAAAAATAAAAAAAAATCGTTTAAAAATGGTTGAATGGATTGAAATGAAACTGAATGAGCCATTTAATTTCTGAATACCCTGATGAAGCCTATTACAATTAGATTTATTAAAAAATGTCAATAATGGATAATTTTACTGTTAGGATACTTTCAATTATTCTAATGAACTTTGAGTTATATAAGAACTTCATTTTGAATATTTAAGAACATATCAATAGTGTTAGAACAAGTCCATACAAACATTTAAGGCTAAAAGAGTTTCCTTTATTCTTTGTAATTTGATTTACATCTTTATAAAAGGACTGAGGTGTAATTAAAGAATGATCCTTCTTTTAACACTATTTATATATCTAATGTGAGAATCACTGTTAATTTAGGTTAAATTTTTATTATAAAATTTAATATAAAAAATGTAACTTGCACCTCATATAAATTTGGCTAAAATTTGAAATAGCGCTTGAAATTTATTTTGTTATAAAATTTGAGTGAGAATAAAAAAATTACTTGAGAATGATTTGAAAAAATTACTGAAAAACGATTTGGTAAGTACTCAAAAGTCTGTTAGTTGTAGAGCTAGATTTCATATGGTTTGAGGTACGTTCAGCCAGCAACATGAAAAGGAAAAACTCAAGTGGGTACACCATGAGAGGATGTGGGTAAGTTATCAATTTCATTATCTCCTACCTCCTTTTTGCAGAGTTTTGGAGTTTAAGTTTTTATTTTATTGCAAAAAATTGTCTTTGTGCTCTTTATCACTTTCAACCACGAATTCGAGATCAAAAATTTTTAATGATTCATTACATTAACTTAAATGATAGTTCGTATAATTATTTATTTTTGTTTAAATTGTTTTAATTTTCTAATTATCAAAACATGAGATAGATATACAATGAATGAAGTATTGTTAGTTCCCCATAGGATGCGAAAACAATTAGAGTTTAAGAATTGAATTAATTAAATATCTCTTTTTTTGAGACGCAATAAATAAAATAATAGAAGCTTATGAAGGAGTTCATAACAGTTTGTAGAAATCACCTTTAATATTCTGGTGGCTTTCATCATTATAATTAAAATAAAATGAGTTCGAAAAAATTTTCTAAATCAATTTAATTTAATATTTAAATCTCGATACCAACAAAAAAATTATGAATTCTAAAATATTTATATTTAATTAACTCAAGAATATCAATCATTTAACTGATAATTTTACAATGTGTGCTAAAGAATTTAAAAAGAACTGAAATAAACTTTTGATATCTTAAAACAATTGGCGTGTTCACTTTGATTCATAGACCTATATAATGGACTAATTTAGTTCGAAGTATGTTAAGGGGGAAAAAAAAAAGATGAAGTCGAAATTAAGTTTTGATGTGGAAAATAATTTTAAATTTTCTAAACAGAAAAAGTTTAATAATTTTATAACTTATAAATTTCTTATCAATGTACTGTATGAGAAATGTGATTAAGTTGTTTTATTTCAATATTTAATTTTATTAAAACTTAATTTTTTTATCATATAGGAAAATATTTTAAATTAAATTACAAAATTATTCCATTGAATAATACATGATTTATTTATCAAGTTGTTTGAAAAATATTCCTCCCCAAGAATTTTGTTGATAGCTTATTTGTTTTGATTGAACACGAACAAAACTAAAATAATGATTAAGTCGGAAAATAAATCACTAATTAGAAAAGAAATTTCATAAATAGTTTAGGATTATTAACCATTGAAGCTAACATATATCCAACAAAATTGAACTTATTTTGACTTATATCCATCCTATATTAAATTGAACTTACCAACAAAATTACATAGAATTTTTTACTTTTTTTTTTTTAAAAAAATCATTATTGAAATAGGACTTGCAAATTTCCAGTGACATATTTATTTGCGACACATCATTCCCACATAAGCATTTGACATTCTCATAGTGGGCAAAAGCAATGGGCATCGTTTGAAGCATTACGTTAAAGTCTTGATCACTATGAATACCAAAATTGTTGAAGGAAGCTAAAAAAGTGCATTAAAAAAAATCAAAATATAAAAATTAGAAAGGAGACTTGTAGGGAAAAAAAATGTACAATTTTATTTTTTCTTCTGATGTTAATTCATTATCTATTTTTCCTTTTTTAAGAAAACATATTAAGGTCTTTTAGGAATATATTAAGGAATTTAGTTTTTTAATTTCTATATAACTATCTTAGGCTTCAATTACTATGGATCCTTTTAGAAGCTATTTTTCAGTTTTTTAACTAATATGCCAAAATTATAGAATTTTAATTAATCATTTATCAATACAATAATTTGGTAATTGCAACAATTCATTTGAAATATTTTTTGAGATTAAAATTAATTATATACCAATCGTAATTCATGAGATACATAAATGATAGTATAAAAAATTTATAAAATTAGTTGTTAATGTGAACGTTACGAGGTATGATTATAACAATAAATTTTAAATAAAAATATTTATTTTTATTAAATAATTAATTAGTTAACTAACTAAAAATTAATATATAAATAATAATTAATTATTATTATTATTTTATAATATATGATTATTTTATAAAAAATTATTTTCTAATTATAATTTTCAAATAAAAAAGTAAATAATTATAATTAAATTAGTATAATAAATTTCAATAATGTTAATAATTATTTCGATAGAAACTAACAAAATTCTTAGTTTTATTTTTTCTTGCCTTTTTTTTTTTTTTTCTCATTAGTTCTTTCAAGTTTTTGTATGTAAGGAACCAAATGGTTATTATTGTTAAAGTCTTAAAAAGAAAAAAATTATAAATTTTTTAAATTATTTTTATGTGAAAAGCTTTATATATTGATAATTTTTTTTATATTTTTATTAATTGAGAAAGTTAAATATTTAACTATTAGCTTACTTATCAAAAAATATTATATTATCAATATAATTATTTGACAAATAACAGATACTCATTTAAAATTGAATATGAAATCATAATTAATTATATATTAGTTGATAATTCATACGTTGTGTGACTATAATTTAATATATTATTAAAAATATTTTTACAAATATAAATAAAATTAAAATATTTGATTAGGTTAATAATATTTATTTTTAAATAAATAATATATAAAAATTATTTTTAGCCTTATTTCTTTAGCTATCTATTTTGTAATTTTTTAATCAAATAATTTAATATGATTATTCTGGCTGCTTTTATGTCAAATAGTTAACTTAACAAATAGTATATTTTTATCCCAAATAAATTATAAAATCAAATAAATATTAAATTTTGATTTAAATAAAATCAAATAAATATTAAATTTTGATTTAAATAAGTCATAAAATCAAAATTGATTATATATATTGTTTTTTATTTTGATTTTTTTAATACAAAATATTGATTTTCACTTGTTATTGGGCATAAAATATGCACTAAATTCATATATGTAGTTGCATAGCGGAAGCATATAGTAATAATTTTTCTTAATATCGTTTAGGACATAATCTAATTCTTAACTTCTATATAATGTTTTTAGAATTTGAGTTGATCAGATCGGTAAAATTAAAAATTAATTATTAATATAATTTGATTCAACATTAAAATGTATTAAATAAAAAAATCAGTTAAAATAAAAAAAATTTAATAAAATCGAAAAATAAATCAAATCAGTTCAAATAAAAACTATATTGTTTTGTGAAATTTTTAAAATTTAAAAAAATTATGCTATTTTAAAAATAATTTTCGTTATGGTGTTATATTATATATTTTTTATTTTTTAAATATTATTTATATACTTTTAAAAAATTTTAAAACTTTTTTATTTTTTAAATATTATTTATATACTTTTAAAAAATTTTAAAACTATCATATTAAACATAATAGATTGGATCGAGCAAATTAATATTGTTATAATATAGAAGCTATGAAACAGACACCTGAGTATTAAATTATGGAAATTTTTCCGCTACATGAAATACGTGTTGATCAAATGTAAGGCTGCTATTTGGCAACAGGTTTGCAGCCCAATCTTTTGTCATATATGGATCTATTTTGGGCGCAAAATATGATTCAAAAAATGAAGAAAGTATTGTTATAAAAAAGAAAAAAAAATTACTTTGTTGATAAATTTTTATGATCATATTAAACATTTAAAATTAAAATATTAATTTTTATTTTAAAAATTATTTAATAATATTTTTTAAAAATTCTTAATATTTTAAGTGTATTTAATAATATTTTTTTATGAAGTACTTAATTTCAAAAAATTACTTAATCTGATAATTGAAAAATTCGTACTTAATAGATTAAGTAATAGGAAAAAAATATTATCACAATCTTTCGATTGTCAATGATATAAATAATAAGTTTAAAATATTTAAATCAAATTATATAATAATTTATTGTAAATATATATAGTTATTTTATCTTAAATTTTATTTTTTTATTTAATATATATTCAATAATGCTCATAAAATTTTTAATACTAAAATTATTCAGCTCCTAAATTTTCAATACTAAAATTATTCAGTATAATTTTTAGTTTTACCAAATAATATCTTAATTTGGTATTGTTATTAAAGAAATTTATGAAAATTCTTTTTAATTTGGATTAATCTTTAAGTAAAAATTAAAAAATTTTATATTATACAATCTTTTTAATTTGAATTTACAAATAAAAATTAAATTTTATAAAAAATAATTTGAAAATTTTTATTAAATGGAACCACAACCCTATTTGAAAATAGAGGCATCCCCTGGAAGTTCAATTCCCAAATACATATACTAAACTCACTGAACTTGCTAAAAGACAATTTTTTTTTTCTATCAGTCTTCCTTCATAAGGCAATTTGGACCAACCTACCTTAGTATCCTTTGTTTTCATTCATATTACCCATTTCTTAAGATTTATACTTTCTAGATTTTTTCACAAAGACAATATGTTACTAGAAATAAGTAAAAGAACTCTTTTGTCTTCTATGGTATCTCTGTCATTTTTATATCATAGCAGTGGAAATTCGACTTTATCACATTTGTTCTTATCTCACATAAATAAAAGAACAACACAAGATTAATCCTCATGTGGCGACTTTTTTTTAATAATTTCAGCTTTTGGATCAATGGATTTCATTTTGCAATACAAGGTTCAAATATTATGGTTCGTAGTTTTCATTCTCACATTTCACCAACCCTATTTTGTTAACAAACCAAGATTCAAACTCATGTCAATATTCCAAGTCTATGGAGAGAATCAATTTTTCACTATGCAATCATGATGTGTTCAATCATCGTAATGAATTTTAAGAACTACAGAGACACATGTGCTAATAGAATAAAATTGTTCCAAAAAAAATATAACCTCCTTGATTTGAGATGATGTATTATACTTTCTCAATTCTGATTATTACAAAGGTTTAATGACAGATAGAAAATTGTGGTATGAGTCGCTACCACAATCATATCTCCTTAGTGATATCTCTAACAAGGACTATATCTCAAAACCGGATTCTCATGACCTCTATGCATGTTATACTGAGTATAAAGAACCAAATTCTATAGATAAAATATTTTAACAACAGTGATGACTCATACTAGTATAATATGGACATGCCATCATTCCATAAACCCATCATCATGTCCTAACAGTTGGCATCTCATGTGACTTTATTCCATGTGTTTATCCTACGTAATATGCAACTGTACAGGCATAAAGGTGTGTATAAGTGCCCTAAGCACTAAATGTGGTGTGATAACAAAGTATAAGAGTATTTGCTTACTTTAGTTAACAGATAGGGTTAGATCTTATCTTAAGAATGTGTGTATTTAGCTCTCTATATAAAGAGTTAGGAGTGTATTTTGGAGACGCTGATAACTCTTACAACACACATTGTTTTCTATCAAAAACATATAACTTTCTAAAATCTTTCTAACCTAAAACTTATCAATCTATTTCTAAGATCTTATTCTATTTCAGGATCCATAATTCCACTATTATTTCATAGTATGAACACTAATTTTAAGTTTGGAAAGTTACATAGAAAAGAAAGAAAATAAATTTTTTATTTTTATTTTTCTTCCTCATATTTGGATAAAAAATAAAAAAAAAATTTTATTTTTACTTTATTTTGAAGAAAAAATAATAAAAATAAAATAATATCTTTTTTCTTCTTATATTTTACTTTCTTTTTAAAATTAAGAAAAATCTTATTTCTATCTTATTTTTCTCTTTCCTAGAGGGATAAGTGCTTGAGAAGGGAAGGTAGCACTAGTCAATTATTTATAAAAAAATAAAAATATTTTAAAAATTTAAAATTATATTTTTAGAATGACAATGCCAAAGTTTTTGGTTTGACTGCCAATGCTGCGTTCCCATTTTAAGTTTTTGAGCTGTTGTCAACTGGCAGTCTAACGTGTCGGCAGAAAATTCTGTAGCTTAAATTAAATACCAATAATGAAAAACCGTGACGTGTCAGTACTTCATCTTTGAAAGGGATTTAACATCAATTTTGTCTTTTATACTTTATCCATCTGTATGAAAATGAATCAATCACATCAAGGTACGACAGAACCATTTACGTTTTTTTGTCTGCATGCTGGTTTTCTCTCGAGATTGTGAGAGGTCGCTTCTTTTTTTTTTCGTGAATGGACTTGCTGATTATTCAGAAACGTCACAATTGAGCTATCTTTTACTCCTTGTGATACAGGCAAAAAAAAAATTTATTTTTATTGATCCCAACGTTTTAATATCATAAGGTTTTTATGTGATAAAATATTAAAAAATTCTTCCATATATTTTAAGTAATTATTTTCTAAGATTATGGCTAAAAAAATAAAAAAGATTTTTTGAAGAGCGATGATACTCCATGTTTGAAAAATTTTAGAGTGCTCAAGAATTAGTCAAGCAAAACTGAAGCATGAAAAATTTATTCATAAAGACAAGTTTACCATGCTTGTGAAGAAGGCATTTTGAATCGACATGTTATGGAAGATTTTAGAATACTTATAAGATATGATTGAAAATATGAAGACATCTAGTACGCTTGAAATCTATAGTGTGTAAAGAAAGACATCTTTAGATTCATTCAATCTTTCTAGTTCAAATTGTGAACAAACCATTCAATAAGTCTGTTTAAAATGAAACACATATTTATCACATATTTGATATGATATAATTAAATATAATATAATATAAAAAAAAAATTTAATTTAATAATTTAATGAATTTATATTTAGTTAGATTTAATTATAATTAATTATATTTTACCAAACATAGTATCAATTATTTTTAACATGAACATTTGTCACTCAAATAGTCTCTTTACAAAATTTCAAAATTGCAGTCCGTTTTATTTTTCGAACATTAGACTCAATAAGCCTTCTTTCTATACAATGCTATCATCTAATTTGGTAAATCGCTCTAAAAGTTATTTTGAAGAGAAAAAATAAAATACACATGCGTTCTCAAATTTTCAATCAGTGAGATCACCTGCGTCCTCACATCTTTCACCCAAAATCCGAGTCCATCTCTTTTATAATGGTCGATTGGCACTGCTCTCACTTTTTACCACCAAAACTCATCATTACCCATTAAGCTAACGTCACCGACACTTTTTTTATTGTCCTCTTTTTTTTTTTTTTGTTTGTTATGTGCATATGCAATAGTGTGAGATGTATGTGCGGTGAAATACAAAAGGACGTAGAAAAAGGCAGACGTGTGTGAATTCGAAAAAAGAAAATAAAGGAGAGTAGAGGTGAGTGAAATATATATATATATAAAGCTTCAGACAAAATATTAATATGATGAAATTTCTTTAAATTGATATGATAAATCATTGTTTAATCTCTCATATTCATATGTACAAAAAGATATACATGACCTTATAATAAACATAAAAATTAATTTTAATTTTTTGTATACTTTTTATTTGTTATTTTAATTTAATATTCATTAATTTTTAAATTCATGTATATGTATTATAAGTATTTTATTAATAATTTATTTTTTAAACACTTTTACATATATTCACTATTTGTTATTTATTATTAAAAAGTAATTAAACAACAAATTTTCATAGTTATATTATCTATTTCATTTTTATTAAAAAATATTTTGTTAGTAATCATAAATCAACAATTTACTAATAATACATTAAAACTTTATTTAAATATTTGTTTAAAATATAAATAAAATACTGCTCACGTGTCGCGCATGTTCTTGATTAGTTGAAAAATAAAAGTAAGTCACAAAAGAAAATTGGATAAATTTGATAGGAAGAAAGAAAGAAAGACGGATGATGGCTTATGAGAGGATTTTAGTGACAATGCTGGTTCAATAATTAATTTTAGTTTGGCTCTTTTTGGCATTTTTTTAGTTTTTTTTTTTTCCTTTACAAATATATACTTCCTTTGTCTAACCTTAGTAAATAATTTTTTTTTACAAATCGAATTAAAAAATGAAAATTTTAAAATTTATAACTGAACCGAACTAAAATAGAAAAGTAACCGAACCAAATTGATCGATTCGATTCGATTTTTCAATTTCAGTTCGATTTTGCTCACCCTTACGTACAACAATCAAAGTCTTTCACCAACAATACTTTAATTCTTAGAAGCTGCCCGCAGATGCTGAGCTTGATACCATCTTGAATTGCAGCTTGGACCCCATGAAACAAACAACAAGCTTTCAACAATCAAGCCATAAAATCATCAAAATTTATCACATGTAAGACAATCTCCAAATGTGAGAGTAGTAAAAAACAAACTAAAACAACTTAGATGTAAAATCACATTTTGATATTAAGAAAGATATCTATTTGTTTCATGATGATGGGAGGTTTTATGCAAAAAGAAGATTTACCTAGAAAGATTAAAAGTTGATGTTAGAAGCTCACAAGATAGTCGTTGATGCGTTTGATTTGTTACAGTAACAAAGGAAGAGATAAAGCAAAAAGAATGGGCAGAGATGCGTTAGAGTTGAAGTTGAGAAAGAAAGAAAATTGCATTTTCTTAATAGAGATGGAACCAAAATGGTGTAGTTTTTATTGAACCCATTTTTTCGGGTCATTGGTACTTTTGGTTCTGACCGATTCTTGCCGGTTTGGTCCAGTTTTACTAGGATCAGTTTTTATGGCTCTCTTTGGACCAGACCTATAGCCGGTTCTGAGTTTCCCGATCCAATCGGCCGGTCCAGTCTTGGAAATGAAATGAAGAAGGGCTTTTTACTTTGATGGAGTAATCCATGGATGTGGTGGAATCCATTTTGCCAAAATCATTGAATGCGACTGATGAGAAGAGCTTTTGTAGATGGTATTTTCATTAAATTTAATTTCAAAATTATCTTTAATTGTAAATGATAATTTTCTTGAAAAACTTTCTTTCTAATTTGAAATTATAATATAATGCAAATATCGATTTATACTCTTTTAACTTATTGATTCCGGTTACTGTAATCGGTACTGGGTTGGGGAATCACTCAAACCTGCTGGCTGGCGCATCCTTCCGGTGCACCAAATGAGGTGAACCATGTGGAGTATTATATCTCCTGCTAGTTACTTCGTGATTGTATGGACATGTTGAATGATAATCTACCTGGTGTAATGGGGGGACTATGGCAAATTCTCTGTGCAAATTCCACCGATAAGGAAAACTGTTGGTGGAGTTGTCATGGCATTTCTTAATGCTTATTTCTTCGGTGAGAGTGAGGACTATGTTACTATTTTGCAAGAACCATCTGTTGCTCCTGCGACTTGATCCTGTCCAATCCATAGAAACACAAAAGTATGCTCAAGTTTAAGGGTTACTAACCCCATCATTTTATTACTTGTTATACTATCTTATGTCGTTTCTTTGATTATTGTACTAGCCTTTGTTTCCGTTATTTCTAAATATTGTACGAGTTATAAATTATTGATTTTAATGGATATTTGGGACTTTTCAAACTAAAAAGTACTTTAATGTGGATTATTATTCACAACTTTATTAATAAACATTTAAAGTTTAATTAAATAGTTTTAAAATTCGCAAAAAAAATCCAAAACTATCCCTGGAGGCACTATGAACGAAGAAACTGTGACCAGGCTAGAAAGTACAGACCTCAAACCTAGTGACTAGGCTTTTTATATTTTAGGCTGAGCCCACTAACAATCACATCAGAGTTTGGTCCTTTTGATGATTCCATCCCTAAGTAGAGATTAAGTAGAGATTTTGTGTTTTATTTATTTATTTTAACATTATTTGAGAATCATTTATTTTTTCACAAGTATCATTGAACAAAATATAATTGTGTTTCCACAAATTGTATGATACTTTGCTATTCTTTTTCCATAATTACAAATGAGACTATCTACCAAATAAGGAGTTCCACCAGGACATCCTATATGATTTCAGAATTATGTTAAATAAACATTTGCTACATGTCAAGTAATTTGTAATTTTTTATCATATACTGAATAATTATTTTATTTTATTAATTACTAAAATCGCTACATCACTTTAAAAATCTTACGTTATCAAAAATCAATTTAAAATAAAATAATAATTTTAATATAATAAAATATAAATTTATATTAAAAATTAGTTTTAAATAATAAAAAATAATTTTATAGTCAAATTAAATATAAAATGTTAATATAATATAAATTTTATAGTAAAATTATAATAAAATATTGGCGAATAGTATAACTAATAATATAAGAGTTCAAACACTGATTTAGTTTCTTTAGTTTGAAAATGTCAAAATTTTGAATAAAATATGTTCACGGTGTTTATCCATTAGCTTTTGTTAGCCAGGTGGAAAAGTAAGCAGGTTGGCTTTTATTTTGTCGTGTTACTTGCCATGACCCTGCGCTTCTTCCCACTTGCATTGCATGGCCCAGTTTTATACGGATATTTTTTGCCCGCAAACCGGCACAAACCGGATCTTGAATTTGAGTAAGATATTTTTATATTTTTTTTGAATATAAAATTAATTTTATATAAATAAATAGATATTTATAATAAATTTTTTTTCCATAAACGTGATTATTATTTGGTAGATAATAGATTTTTAATGATGTTTTTATGGAATATAAAAATAAAATTAAATACTTTAATTTTAACTTTAAAATTTATTCTCTCTCTATATATATATGTTACCATTTTATAACTTGTCAACAACACCTATCTGGCAAAAACTGCCACCTGTCCGTTTTATACGAGAGGCGGCTTCAAAGTTCTAATTATTCGGGCCATGAAAGAACCAGGAAATAATTGGTGCATTGGTATTGCTATTGCATGGCCTTTCCAATTCTTCTAATAATTCCAGCATACGTACAAAATCATGCAGAGCGAAAATTCAATAGCAACCATAAAAATAGCATTATAAATAGGACAGCTTTTGTGTGCAATTGATTGTCCATCTACTCTTGTGTCTTCTCTCCCAGTTAATTGTGCGCATAAACAATACAGAATGGCAAAACTGCTGGTTATGATAACCCTATTAGTAACCCTGCTGGCCGCATCAATATTGGAAGCAGAGTCTGATTTAGGAACAGTATCAGCTTTTGAAGCTGGAAAATTTTCCACAACTCATTACCAAGTTGAGGAATCAGACCCTGTAGCTTCTCCTCCTAAATCCTTGTTAATTGTTACACCGGCTGTTGAGGGCACATATCCTATCATGGTGTTTCTCCATGGCACTTGCCTCACCAATTCTTTCTACAGTGACCTGCTCCAGCATATCTCTTCTCATGGATATATAGTTGTTGCTCCTCAGGTACTTCATCATTCTAACACATCCTAAAGTGTATTACTTCTTCATCCTTGGAATAATAGTTTTACGATTGAGTGTTTATCTCTCCGTATAGGATGAGATAGAAACCTCTAATCCTTTCCAAATATTTTTGATATTTTTTGGGTATTTCTTAAATATTAAATAAAAAAAAGAAAGAGTCTGTTAAATTTTGAATTTTTGACCTCATAAACTCAACCATTTGACCCAAAATATTGCTCCTTTATCATAAGTATTATAGATCCTAACAGTTTTTGTTGATATTTATCCTCAGTTATATTCTTGCCTGATAAACGGGGTGATACCTATGCTACCCATAAGTGGACCTGCAGAACTCGAATACGCAGCACAAATCTCAAACTGGTTACCCTCAGGCCTCCAGTCCATTCTTCCTGAAAATGTTAAAGCAGACATAAACAAACTTGCTGTTGGAGGACACAGTAGAGGTGGAAAGACCGCATTTGCTCTTGCACTTGGATACGCCAAGACACCTCTACAAGTGAAAATTTCAGCACTAGCAGGCGTAGACCCTGTAGAAGGGACAAGCAGAAACAACCCCATTCAGCCCAAGACTCTCACATACATCCCTCGCTCTTTTAACTTATCGATCCCAGTAGCTGTTATCGGTACTGGGCTAGGCAACCAGCCTGTGTGCTGGCTAGTGTGTCCCGCTTGTGCTCCCAATGGTGTCAACCATGAAGAGTTTTTTGATGAGTGCAAAGCTCCTGCTGCCCATTTCGTGACTAGGGACTATGGTCACATGGACATGTTAAACGACAATATACTGGACATAGTGGGGAGATTGACGAGTTCTTTGTGCAAGGGAAGTG
Source organism: Omphalea diandra (assembly GCA_949677035.1). Taxonomy (NCBI): domain Eukaryota; kingdom Viridiplantae; phylum Streptophyta; class Magnoliopsida; order Malpighiales; family Euphorbiaceae; genus Omphalea; species Omphalea diandra. Next base: position 13,680 of record CATIWR010051497.1, on the reverse strand, counting down.
AGAATCCCAAGGAGCCGATGAGGAGAACTGTAGGGGGTATTGTTGCGGCGTTTTTGAAGGCTTATTTTGATGGTGAAAATGGGGACTACATGACTATTGTGCAACAACCTTCTGTTGCTCCTGTTAAGCTCGACCCCATCCAATTCACTGAAACATAAAAACCATGCTAAAAAAATTAGCTGCCATATATATGCAGTAAGTGTTGCTGTAGCTACTCGCGATTGCACTGTATATCCGTCACGAGTAAGGGAGGATTTGATTGTTTTTTTTTTTTGGATAGACAATTTATTTAATTTCAATGAATAAAATAATAAAAAATTTTATAAATAAAGTGAAAAATAGAGTTAATGACAATTTAATATAATTATTGTTAGAATCATGTCGTGTTTGGTTCATTGAAATTTTTTTAAAACATAAAAAATCAATTGATAACATATAAAATTAAATAAAAGACTGAAAAAATAAATATTTAAGTAAATAAATTTTATATCCAATGCAAAATTTTAAAAAAAACAATCAAAACGCTATCTTAATTGCGATTAACTATTCACTTACCCGAGGGAGACGTATCACCTTCATATATATGTGGAGTGCACGCTTACTTCTCTGGCTACTTTTTGATCTTGTTGGTCTTTCGGGCAAGGTTTATTTACTTGCGACATTGCACTTGAAACTCTTGAGAAAATTACATCATGTTTATTTTAATATAATTTTTATAATGTAGTTTTTCTATATTTAATAAATTTTATTGTGTATAATAATTACGTTAAATTCTCATTATAAGTCTAAAATAAAATATGTTTTATATCACTAATTTCTTCATATTTATAATATTAATCAACATTGAATTACATATATTAAATAAAGAACTTACACAAACTTTCATACTATAAAATAAAAAATTGAGCTATTTTGCTAGTATAAAACTATAAAATAAAAATTAAATAAATTTCATTCTAAAAGAAATCTTTAAAAGAATATACATTTTAAAATATTTTCCTATACATTAGTAAATAAACCAAATACAAAATTAATGAACTTTTTTAAATTAGAAATTAATGAAACAAACATAAAAAAATCACGTATTTTCAGGAAATAACTTCATTTAAAATATGATTGTCTAAAAAATAAAGATTATTGAACCAAACGAGACTGACGAGTTATTGTAAATAGGCACTAAGTTAAGGTATACATAACAATCAATCTTTTTGTGCCAAAGATGATAAACAATTGCGATTATGAGTATAGTCAGCAGATTGAATGCACTTTTCTTTTGAGTAAAAACTGCAATTTTTTTTAACCAAACGCTCGAGTTCGAACCCCTATTTCTACTTAATCCTAAAAGAAAAGAGAGAACTGGTAAAAGCTAATTGGGAAATTTGGATTGATACAAATAAGTTAATATATGATTTAAAATTTATTTATAAATATTAATATAATTATAATATTTATTATAAATATATAATTAAGTAAATGATATTTATTTTTAGAATATATATTATATGGAAATTATTTTTTATTTTTATTTTTTAATTGTTTTTTTGTACTTTATAATGATTTATTTTTATTTATAATTATATAATTTAACATAATTTTAATCGGTTATGTGTCAAAAACATGGTTTAACAAATGATAAGCTTCTATCTCCAATAAATTTTGAGATAAAAAAACATAGCAACTTTTTTATTCAAATAAATTCTGTGATGAAAATTAATAAATATATTAATTGATTTATCAATTATCCTTTATTTTTATAAAAGGAATAATTTGCACATATAATTATCAAATTATGTTCATAATTTTCTGATGGTCATATAAGTATATTTGTTTAAATGTGTCACTAAACTATTATAGATATTTCAAACTAAATCCCACATGAGTTTTTTAAAGATTAATTGATCCTCTAAACTTTTTAAAAGTATATATTTGTCCAAAATATTTTTTTTAATTGTAGTCTAAACTAAATTTAACTCTTTATATTTAGATATAATTTTTTGACAAAAATATAAAAATAAACTTTTATATTGTAATTGTTTTTAAGAAAAAATGATGTTGTTTTATTTTTAATAAATATATTAGTATAAAATATAATTTTTCATTATTTTTACCAAAAATTTGAGTTTAAATAGCTTTTAAATTTAAGTATAGATATTAAATTAATAAAAATTAATTTAGAGTGAATTTCACTTTTAAAAAAAATTTAAAAGGTTAATAAATTTGTATCTGTCAAAAAATTTATCTAAAAATTAGTTTGAAATACTTGAAAATTTTATAATAATATCTTTGCCTAGAAGAGTAAAAGAGGGAAGGAGACTAAGATCGTCTTTATGTTCATATTCCCTCGTAACTTCTCAAAGAGTTAGAGTAGATTTGGGACAGGAAGGGAAAAAGCTTCTTTCTCTTTATTTTTACACAGTAAAAGTTATGCAGCATCATATATACTCTGCTTGTTCTTTTAAAGGCAAAAATATACTCACTTTATTCTTCTTCTACATATATACAAGATGAGATTTTAGTTTAAAAAAAAGCAATTTATTTTAATAGTTATTAAATTATGACTAAAATTTTATTACAATCATAAATTTTAATTTTATGCAATTGAATCACTAAAATATCATTGGTATTGCAATTATTTTTTTTTGGGTTAATTAAACAAAATATGACACCAAAATATTAATCTGGCGAATTTGTTTTTTTAGAAAAAGATGATATAAATTGAAGAGATCTATATGCCGATATCAATAGTGACAGTGATGTGGCAATATAGACGGAAAATTTTTGTTAATTTAAAATTAACATCCTGATAATAAATTTTGTTTAATTGACTAAAAAAGTCAATTGCAATATTAATAAAATTTTAATGACTTAATTACATAAAATCAAAATTTTATAATCACAATGAAATTTATGCCATAATTTAATGATGATCGGAACAACTCGCCCTGCAAAAAAACCTTAAGCAAGATTCACTGGTTGGAACATACATGACTTGAGATCCAAGTCTCATAAGGTTCCACTTATCACCACTAGTACAAATGGCATTGCCATTTCAACCACCCTACATTGTCGTCTTGTTTTAGCAGGCCAAAATAAGAAGAAGAAAGGAGGAGGAGAAATGGGTTCTCATTTCGAGACAACCGACTTGGATCGTGACATGAGTGATCTTAGAAAAAAACTCTTTAAATCCGCAATGACAGGTGAATGGCACAAGGTGGTAGAAGCCTACAAAGTCGACCCAAAAGCTCGTACAGCACAGATCACTAAGTCAGGTGACACTGCCTTACACCTAGCTGTCCGTGATGATAAAGAAGATGTTGTGGCGGATCTAGTAACCTCTACGGTCCATCGTGGAGGTGAAGCCGGGGTAGCTCTAAAAATTGTCAATGATCGAAAGAACACCGTTCTACATATCGCGGCCTCACTGGGGAATGTCAGCATGTGCAAGTGCATTTGTGATGCTGTTCCAAAGAAGGAACTTCCATCTTTGTTGGGTGCTCGTAATAAGGATGGTGAGTCCCCACTCTTCCGTGCAGCTCTGCAAGGGAAAAAAGAGGCCTTCCTTTGTCTCCATGCCGTTTGTTCTTTGCCAATTGGACCTTCGTATTATAGAAGGCATGACGGCGACACCATTCTCCACGTTGCCATTGCCGGAGAATATTTCGGTGAGCATATTATTGAGCATACACCTATAAAATAAAGGTTGTTAGTGAATAAATTCTGGAATTTAAACCCCACAAGGGTTAAAATCTTAAATCCCAATTGTGTGCTAGTTAAAAAATTAAAGTTAAATTTAATTGAAGTCAAACTAACAAAAATAAAAGAAAAAATCTTAAGTTATTATAAATTGTCCCACTGAAGCATTTTTTGTTATTGTGATTGACAGATTTGGCGTTTCAAATAATTCATTTGTATGTAGATCTTGTTGACAGTGTCAACCAGGAAGGAAATACGCCCCTGCATCTTTTGGCGAGTAAACCTCGGGCTTTTGGAAGCGGTTCGCACCTTGCAGGCTGCCACAAGTTCATATATAACTGTTTGTAGCAATTCTCTGTGTGTGTGTGTGTTTAATTTATCTATTTCATAGGACAGTAAGCCTAATTAAGTAATTAATTTTAGCTGGTAAAATGCATTTCTATATTTGGCATGGACTGAAAAAGAAAAATTACAATATGGAGCAAAACCAAGTAAAAAAGAATAAATCAAACAGCTACTTTTTTTTCAAGTATGATATCCCCATTACATATTGGTTCTTTCTTTCTAATACTTTTGAAAGGTATATTTGTTGATGAGCTCAAGGTGGACGGGAAGATGCCAAAGCAAGACATCGCTTCCAACAGTAATGAAAATTCCACTTACCCTAAGAACTATGAAACTTGCATGAATTTTCTTATGTTAACGAAGAAGCCAGTTAAATTTGGTACGGTTTCTTTTCTTTTTTTTTTTTTTTTTCACCTTTTTTTGGTCCTATGTGAACGGAGTCTTTTAGTTGCTGTGACCAACTAACTCAATATATACTACTGCCTATTTTCAGCAATGGCATTGTGGAAAACTATTTCACAAGGCCAACCTGGAGATGCAGAGAACCAACGAGGTGAGATAGCTATCAGAAAATTTGTCTTTTGCATGGGTAATAACGCTTATGGTGACAGGGCTAAGACCATGTTTGACACGAGTTTACAATAGAATAAAATTAATAAATCTATTCATTTTTTTTAATTTTATTAAAGTCAAGTGAAATTTTGTTGATAGACGCGACTAGTAAGTTTTGATATGCAACACTTAGCTCTTTATATTATCGTCTCAAATGACAAATAGGCCCTAAATAATAGGGTAATGGACTCCTAAAATTTAAATTTTTTTGAATTTTAATAAGCTTAGTCAAAATTAATAAAATTTTGATAAATTTAACTAAAATTTAAATTGATCAAAATATAATGATATATTATATAATAAATCAGCTGACACATTTTTATGAAAAAATAGTAAAATCAGTTAATATTAATTACTGACATTAGTTAATATTATTTTAACTTAATATTTTAATGTGACACGTCATTTTATTTTGATTCATTTGAATTTTGAAAGATTTGAATTTTAGTCTAATTTATGTATTTTTCCTATTTATTTTATGTATTACTTAATTCTGAACTTATTATACATTAGTATGAAGCTATATACATAATAATTAGACGTGTGCAACTCTATTTCATGTTCAATTCAAAGTGAATCAGCTGTTCTTATTGCTTTTTAATTTACATGGAGTAGGAGTAGAACACAAAGCTCTTGAAATTGGTGCAATTTCTCTCAATTGAGAGGTCCATTGGGGCCTAAGCATAGACAACGCTGAATATAATCTACCATTTCTTAAACCAATTTTATTACAGGAAATCAGTTAAAAACTAGCGACAGAAGTCCTCGATTACTTCCTCCAAATTACGATACATGCTTTGAACTCGTCAAGTTTGTGTCCAAGGCAATGCTAATCATTCTGGGATTAGGTGTGTTCCTTCACTTTCATATCATCCACCTGTGTATATATTTGCATGCTTTAATCGTCTAACAGTAGACTGCATGCTTTTTTTAGGACAAACCTGGTGACTTACATTTTTTTTATGATATTAAGGATCATCGCAGATAAAAAAATTACAAGAGAAGAAAAAGAAGAACACATGGTCAGTTCAAATTGTAGACGAGCTTCTTCTGCGTGCTAAGATGTACGAGTATGAGTACACAGAAAAACATACTCTTTCAATAAATTTTGATGAAGTTACTTATTCAGTTGAAGAAAGTGGTGAGGTTAAGCTGAACACTGCCACATGGGGAACAGAAAAGAAGACCGATTACCAACCAAGCAAACGAAACCTTGGAAATAATGGGAAAGGTGTTGCATCACTAGAACCTTTTCTTTTTGCTTCCTATTTCTATTCATTTATGGATCATGTAATTATATATTTACATCATTGGCAGGAGCTCAAACGCAAGAAAAGCCAAAGGCATCTGAAATGGAAATGAAAGAGACAGCTATAGTGATGGCGGCAAAGAATGGTATCACTGAAATGGTGGAGAAAATCTTAGAAAAATATCCAGTAGCTATTCACGACAAGAACGCACAGACGAAGAACATAGTGCTATTAGCAGTGGAACATAGGCAACCGCATGTGTATCAACTCTTACTAAAGAGAAAAGTGATGAGAGACAGCATATTTCGCAAGGTGGATGATAAAGGGAATAGCGCAATGCACCTTGCTGCTACACTTGGAGGCAACAAGCCTTGGCGGATTCCAGGTGCAGCTCTACAAATGCAATGGGAGATCAAGTGGTATGAGGTATGCTTATACATCCAATCCAAGTTAACAAATGGAACATCTAGACTATGATGTAGACCACATTATTATTATTATTATTATTATTTAAGCACCAAATTAAGTTATATTTTACGTCGGGTGTTGATAAAATGCAGTTCGTTAAGAATTCCATGCCGCCTCACTTTTTCGCTAGCCACAATAAAGAAAACAAGACCCCAAGAGACATTTTCACCGAAACACATGTGGTCCTCGTGAAAAAGGGGGGCAGATGGCTAACAAGTACTTCGGAATCATGCTCTGTGGTGGCCGCACTCATTGCTACAGTTGCCTTTGCGACATCAGCAACTGTTCCAGGCGGACTGAACCAGGATACTGGCAGGCCAACCCTCGAAATGCACCCTGCATTCCATGTATTCGCTATGTCATCTCTGGTGGCTCTCTGTTTCTCGGTAACAGCAGTGGTAATGTTCTTGGCTATATTGACTTCTAGGTATGAAGCGAAAGATTTTGGGACAGATTTGCCGAGGAAGTTATTATTGGGTTTATCGTCATTATTCGTGTCCATTGCTGCCATATTGGTGTCTTTTTGCTCCGGGCATTTCTTTGTGCTTAGAGATCAATTGAAGTATGCAGCATTGCCGGTTTATGCATTGACATGTTGTCCTGTGACCTTATTTGCGGTGGCACAATTTCCTCTGTATATTGATCTTATATGGGCGACGATTAAAAAGGTGCCACAGCGTAGCTACACGGTGGTTCGTTGACTTTTTATCATATTGTTACCTTTTTTAATTTTCCTCTTTAGATTGTAATTTTTCTCTTTAGATTGTTTTTCTTGATTGGCTTGAATTTCGACTAGTTTAAGTTTTTTCATCTGCTTTTTTGAGTGTATATATATATGAACTAAAATTTCTCACAAATTTTACCAATCCTCCAACAAATAATTGTCAATATTTTGTTTTTTCACCCAATTTATTCCGTGGTTGTAAAGATTAGATTTTTTTTTTTTTGAAAAAAACAAATACAATGTTTGATGTTGGAATAAATTTTAGATTTTTTGTTTTGTAAATTGGATCTAAACGATACAAATTTTTATTGTTTATTTATTTAGGTTCTAATTTTGGATTTATAATCTAAAACTTCACAAAAAAAATAACTTAATATCAATTACTCAAGTTATTTAGGTAGAACTATTTTTGTTATTTATCTATTTAGGGCAATGTCCATCACAATTGCAAAAATATACACATTTCTTGAAGAATGTACTAATGTCTTTTAAAGTAATAAAGATATTTTTATTTATAAATAATTATATGGTATCTATTGAATAATATAAATCTTTCAAATTTTGATCACTGATTTTGAAGTTGATTTTTTTTTTATATATTTAAGATACTTTATTAACTATTATTTTGAACAAAATCATGATTTTTTTTCATCATTGGATAATAAGTTGTACAACTTAATTCACTTTAATCCACTTGAAACCATACGAATAAAAAATGTCAATCATCTGAGCATTAAATTTGAATTTCATCAATATTGATAACTGAGTAATATTGAGACAAGAAAGCCAACTATAAAAACAGTTAAACTCTCTGAATTATTTCTTGTTTAGGATAATAAAAATACTTTGATTCATAAATAGTCATATAATATCTATAAAAAAAACATTTTTATGCTCTAGCTTATCAATATAAATTCAATTCTCAATATTACTAATAATATTAGCTCCGTTTTGAAATCATAGTTCTATTTTTATAATGATTTTTTTTTAATGGCTTTGTATTTTTATTAATTATAAAGATTTTCATTGGATATGTTATACTGAAAATTCTAGATTTTATTAACAAATTAATAATGCAGTGGAAAATCAAAATCAAAATTTTCTAAATTCTCAACCTAATTTTTTTAATGCATGATATGATTTAAAAATATTAAACTATAAAATAATGTTTGATAGCATGTAATGAGATGTAATGCAATGTAATCAAAAGAAATTTTAGTGAATTTGTATTTGATTATATTTCATTATATTTTACTAAATATTACTTAAATTTTAAAGATTATATCTTAATCTTGGATCTTTATTTATGATTTTTACCAACACAGTTAGGTTATAATAATATCCAGCCGAATGTGAAATGAGAATTTCAAACACCATTGATGCAAGCTAGCTGAGTTTTGGTACAAAAAAAAGGTGGTAAGCAAAGGAATGTTATTACGTTCAAAGGCTCCACGAATCTTAGGCCAGTCACAATGTAAGGTTGTCCATTATCCTGTTTGAATACAATCCAAATCAAACTGACTAATTTAGTTAAGTTCAGTTTAATTGAATCTAAAAGTCAATTCAATTTTATTTTTCTTTAAAAATTTTAATTAATTTGGTTTGATTGATTTTGATTTTTAAAAATGAATCGAACTAAATAAACTAAATAAATTAAATTTTTATGAAAAATATTTTTTTAAAAAAGGACATAAATATAATTTTTACTCAAAAATAAATTAAATTATATATATAATAAGTTTTATTTGCATAAATAATCAAAATAACTTATAACTTATATTTAAAAATTTCAAATATATATATATATATATATTTTAAAAATTATATTCAAATTGAAATAAACTAATTAAACTGAATCAATTTTGAGTCAATTAATTCATAAAAATTTCAGTTCGGTTTAGTTTTTATAAATTTAAAATTCAATTTAATTTGATTTTATTGAAAACCATACCGAACTAAATCGATGATAAACATACTTGCCATTATGCTCTTTATATATAGTTTCAAAAATCTTAATCCTTATTAAGACAGTTCAATCATATGATCATATTATAATTAGTCTTATACTTGTTAAATACTTATAATTAAGTCTTTAATATTTGAATGCGCCTTTTAATTGAGTCATATTTGATCCATTTTAATCTCTTTTTCATTATTTTTGTTTGTATGATCCTTTAAATTTCATAATTTGTTGATATTAAATATGAGTCATAGTTCTCAATATTTTTAATTAGAACTATATAGTTAAACATTTTAATTTATCATTAAATCTTTATTTAATAGATTTCATATTTTATAACCATGATTGATATCTAGCTTATATATAATGACCATTCAATATTTAACAATGATCAAAGTAACTTGATCATACACTCTTAGCAAGTTAGTTAGTAGTGTAATTCAATCCTTCCATTTAAGATATTTCAATCAAACATAAATTATATATTTGTGTCTATTTTATTAATTTGATCATATTTAATTTTTTTAAATGATTAACTCTTAATGACAAACTTCAAAAAATATATTCTAACTATAATTATACTCTAGCTAGAATTATATAGTTAATTCTCCAAAGAATAAATGAGACATACCTTAAATGTTCAAACCAATGAATTATTTCTTAATCTCACAGTATTTTCATCAAGTTTATATTATATCTAAAATAAACTTTATAATCAATCTATGAATATGATAATTGAAATTATATAAAAAAAAAAAATAATTTATTGACAATATACTACAGGAAGATCTCAAGTTTAAGGACTTCTTACATACTACTTACAAGAATAAATCATAGAGATATATACATTATTCCACAGTTATTCTTGATAAGTCATTTGATGATTTATTTTCTCTAACAAATGCTTATATGTTAGTTCCAGTATCTCACAAATTTTTATATATAAGATGAGTACTTGCTTTGGCATTGAAGGAAAGAATGTAATATGTACCGACAATATCCAGTTTTAATAGAATATTAAGTAAAAAGATTTAGAAATAAGACTTTGATGCAGTATTCTCATAGTTAACTCTTCATAACTGCATTTGCAAAGTACATTTTTTCTATTAACTTTTTTTAAGCGTTAATTAAATAATTTATATAATAAATTATATGTTTTCAAGAAGAAATGACTTTTATATTATTATAATCAATATGTATTACATGAATATTCTCTATTAGATAAGTTATCAACATATTGGCTCAAAACCATATATTAACAATTTATATAATATCTTATAATAAATTTCAGAGATAATATCAAATAACATATCATATATGCTATTAAATAAATAATTTCAAATAACTAACTTTCTAAAAAAAGATAAAAATGTTCATAAAAAAAGATAAAATAATAAATTTAAATAAAAATTCTTTAAAGAGAAATAAAATTAATAAAATAGAGTAGCATAATTATTTTATCAATGGAAATAAAAATAAATAAATAATTTATTACTGACAAAATATATCATCGATAACTTAAATATATATAAAAAAAGAAACAACTAGAATTTTTTTTGTTTAACAATCCCTTGTCCAGAAGACAGTAAATGGCAATACCAAATCTAAGGCAAAGGTACAAATATTAAAGCATTTAACATTAACTAAAAATGGAATCATCATATTACTAATTATTGTATTAGAAAAAAAAAATATATATATCAAGTATTCGAGTCAAAGTAATACACGTATCACTCTAAACATGACCATAAAATGGTCTCGAATTTAAGTGTTCTTACCATTTTATAAATTCATAAAAAAAATAAAATTTCAGAATGCAATAATATTTTAATTTGTATAATAGCTAAATCAAATACTAAATAAATAGCTAAATTAATTGTTAGAAATGCAAAAAAAAATTATCTTTTGTATGAGCTAAATCAAATAGTAAATAAATAGTTCAAATTTTAATCCAATTTAAAATATCAAATGTTAAGAACAATAAATTTTTTTATCATATTTAAAATAAATCACGTGAAAAGAAAAAAAATTCTATTAATATGAATTTTTTAACTTTGTATTAAATTTTTTATTCAAACAAATTTTTAAATGAATAGATTCAATAGAATTCTATTATTTAAAATGAATATATAATAAATTTAAAATATTTTTATTCATGTAAAAAAAACATAAATATAAAACTATTAAAATAATTTTATTTAAATTTTTAATTAAAATATTTGTAAAAAAATTTATAACTTTATTTATTTTATTTTTTATCAAATAATTTTAAAAAATTGATTTTTAAAATAATAAAGTAAATAGAAGTCAATTATATGAATTCTTTACTTTGCGGCTTTGTGATTTTCATTTTAATCATATAATTATTGTTATTCTCACCTACTAAGGGCGATGAATTACGTGGCGTCCTCGGGTTGAATCCCCAAAAAAGAAAAGAAAAAATAAAGCGCTGGTGAAAGGCAGCAAGAGATCGCTAGCTGCCAAATGCACTCAGTCACTCTCTCGCCCAGCTCACTCCCTATAAACAAAAACGCCCATTAACTTCACCCTCATTCACCACTATATCACTGAAAATCGCCGATTATTGGCGGCCGTGATCTAACAGTAACAGCCATGCAACCGGTCGGAGAGACGGTTTCCCACTCGCCTCTCGACAAAGCTCTCTGTCAACTTACTGAAGATGACATTTCTCTGTTGACGCGCATACCTCAAACAAAAAGGTCTCTCCTCTTCCGTTCTATACAGATATAAATCTTCGTCTTCGCCTTTGTCTTCGTGTTCGTGTGTGTGTAATATTTTCGGTGATGTCGTTTTGTTGTCGTCGCTGTTGCAGGCATTGACGGCCGTCGTGGACAAATCGCAGGCGATCCAGCAAGTCATCTCTCTCAAAGCGCTCTTCGAACCGACACCGGATTCTTACATTCCTCCCCGCCCTCAGGATCTCGTGTGTTATTTATTATTTTTTTAGTTGCTGTTTTTTGTTTATTATTAAATTATATGTTCCGCGATTTCCATGCGTAGATAATTTTTTATATTTGTAATTTCTTTATTAGGGCCATGCAAATTCCTCTGTTTTGGCGAAGGAAACGGGCATCGATTCTTAGATCTGGCAGTCGCTCGGCAGGCATGATCCTTCGAAGCATGATTTTTCCGGCGACCCTCCGGTCGTTCGCATAGTTACTGATGAAGATTCGGCTTCCTCAAGGTTGTTCTTTGATTTCTTCAATGGATTATTTATTAGTTAGTTGTTTATTATATACTTAAATCTTTGTAGATGGTAGCACTTGTAGTCTTGGTTTTGACCTTATGGATTGCGTCAGCATGTTAAATGATGCTTTGTTTTCTGCCTGGAATTTGACGGGCTTTTCTGCTTGCTGATGTGTTTAGGATTTGGACTGGTCAACAAAGACGGTCTTTGACTTCATTTGTCCAGTATTCCATTTGCCACCAATCTTGTGATTTCTCATTTCAATTCCCAGCATTCTAGATTGCGGATTTGCATCATTTTTTCTTTTGCTTTTTTACTGAGATTTTCATTCTGAATAACCTATTGGAAAGATGAATAGGAACCCAGTTGCTACAACTGTGTAAATGAGTTTGGCGAGCATCTGGGACATTGCCATGGCTTTTGAGGAACAGATGACAAGCATATTTGTAGGAGTGTAGATGACTATTGAAGTTCAAAAACTAAGATGATTTATTTTTATTTGACAGGATCAAAGATTTAGCAAATGAGCCCATATCACAGATGACAATTTTTTACTGTGGGAAGGTCAATGTCTATGATGATGTTCCAAGAGATAAGGTAGAAAATTTCTTTTGTGAAAACTCTCTTGCGTATTACAAAGACTGTGGAGTACATTTTAGCAGACTGGCCTTCTTATATAAATATTTTCAGGCACGAGCAATAATGCAACTTGCTGCATACCCACTCTCTCTGTCTCCGGAAACTTCAACTGATGGGCTATTTTTCAAATTAATGTAAAAAAAAAAAAAATTAGAAAAATAGTATGAATTAAAAAATATTTATAAAAATAAGACAATTCAAAAAATAATTTGGAGAAAGAGGTGGTCAAAGTCTTTCGTCTGCCGGTTAAACCGGCGGATGTTACTGTTAACAGATTTTTTTTTTTTTTGATTTTTTTAATGCTACTTCCGCCAGTTACTGGCGGACGTAGCAGAGATTCCTGCTGCTCCTACAGCAGGAATCTCTGCTGCAAGGCAGCCTCCGCATGAAGCATTGCAGAATGCAAGGCTGCATAAATATATAATTATTTTATTAAAATATTATATAATAATTTTATTATTTTATTATAATATAATATAATAAAATTATTATATATTTTAAGATATAATATAATAATAAAATATAAAAAATATAAAATTATTTAAATTTTTTTAATTATTTCGCCTGCTATTATAAAAGACGAATAAATATTTTTTGAGAAAAATTTAGCACATAAATGAAATATTATTAAAAGTGATAGTGAATAAAATTATGAAAATTAGTTCAGACAAGAATAATTTTATATGCACAAACATAACATTCATGTATGTAATTAGTCTGCTAGTTAAATTGTCGAACGAACGAATGTTTTGTCATTCTGATTTGTAATTTAACTGGTGAA
>CATIWR010051495.1:0-21881 GCA_949677035.1 Omphalea diandra | reverse complement strand
ATGCTAATTATAATTTAAAATCTTATTGAAATTTATAGAATACCTTGGAACATTAAAATTTCAATAATGATATATATATATATATATATATATATGTATGTATGTATGTATGTATGTATGTATGTATGTATGTATGTATGTCAAAATGAGTTGATTCTTTCTTCTACATAAACTAGACACATAATGATATAACATAGTCGAAATTCTAGTCAAGATGAGACCTACAAAAAATATGGTGAATTTTTAAATTCTACCCTATTTTAATGTGATCATAGCTTTAGTAGGTCTTACATTTTTAGCCATATCTCAAATTGTACAAATCTAATTACCAAAATTGATTTACCAAATGTTATACAACATATAAAGGAACATTTTTTATATCATACATGTAGTCTAATTCAATTTATATGGTCATCAAAATAAATAATCAATCTTAAGGTGAGCAAGTTACAACATGTTGAGAATCAAAGATGATGAGAGGAAAATATCTTATCAACCGTTATAAATTTGGCAAAACTATTTTATGGACATCTAGTTAAGACATATATCTACAACTTTTAAATTTGAAATTTGGTATATCACTAAATTCCATTCTTTGGCAATTAAATTCTTGAAAACTAAATTAAGAGATTGAATAGGTTTCATCAAGTTCATAGTCTATCATAATCAAAGAGCAATATCTCTTTCCACATAATAAATTATGCAAAAAAGTTTTAAAAGAATTTAGAGGAGATAGAACCCTACAAATTTCATATTTTTTAGTTTGCCTAAATCGAGACAAAAGGTCATCAAAAAAATATGAATATAGCAAGACTGAAGAGGTTTCAACAATTTATGAACTAGTCTTAATAAAGGAGCCATAGCTCTTTATGCACACCATATTAAGCAAAACTAATTTACATGCAATTATATGAGGCTTAAACCTAAAATTTTGTGTTTTACACTTTCCCTAATTCCTCTTTTAGGGCTATAAAATCATGGGTGCAATAATCTTCTCTAACAATAAAAGCAACACAATCATCTATTGTTTCTTTAAAGCATTAACCTCTATACATGAGCTTTATCTCAAATTATAACATAATTCTTACTAATCTTGCATGTTTAACATGTTATGAGGGATGAATTTCATATGGGAATAAGAAAAAATCACTTACCTATTTTGCCAAAACTAGAAATACTTAGGATTCCTTTTTAGGTAGCTTACTTTTTCTCCTTTTTCTTCTTCTTCTTCTTCTTCGTGCTTGCTTCCTTTCTTCCTTAGTTCTATCTTTCTTTTGATGCCTTTGTTATTTTTCCTCTATAATATACTCTTAAAGGAAGAGAAATTCAATTTTTTATACCTACTCTAATAGGAAAAAATCATGGTGGCTTACTACCATTGATTAGAAGTTCAATATTCCTCTTTTAGTCTATTTTCTCCACTCTTTTATTGCCTCCATCCATTCACTAATCCCTATATGTTTCTTATACTTTGTAAAAAATAAGCTTTAAAACACTTATCTAAATGATCATTTATCCAATGAATATATTCAAGTGGAATTGCAAATCATTTATGTAATGGGTGTGTTCATGTGAGAATGCTAATGAATGAGAATAAGGAATATTACATTTTCTTCCCCTCTTAAAAATATTTTAGTCCTTGAAATTCAATACCTGTAAACAAATATGAAAATTGTCATTTCATGTTCTCTTTTGTTTCCCATTTAACCTCTTCTTGTGAGAGGTTTCTCCTTAACACCTTAACTAAATGAATTTCTTGATTTTGTAATTGTTTTGTCTTACAACTAATGGTTTTCACTATTTCTTCAACATAACTTACTTCATCCACAATTATTATTGTTAGATCCCTTAGTATATGTATAGGATCGAATCGATATTTTTTGAGCATACTCATATGAAATATATCCTAAATTTGAGCTACCTCTAGTGCTAGTGTTAACCTATAAGGTAATGAACTAATTCTTTTTAGGATCTCATATGGCCCTATGTATCAAGAACTTAATTTCCCTTTTTTGCCAAATCAAATGATTTTTTTCTATGGTGAAACCTAAAGGAACACTTTATCTCCTACCTCATATTCAATTTCTCTTATGTATTAGTCTACATAGCCTTTTTACCTATCTTGAGTTGCTTTAAGTTTACTCTTAATTACTTTCACCTTGCTCAAGGTGTCTTGTACTAGTTCTAACCCTTCTAAAGCACACATCCCTTCATCATCTTAATAGATAAGACTTTGACATTTTCTTCCATATAAAGCTTCATATAGTGTCATCTGTATGCTGCTATGATAATGATTATTATAAAGAAATTCAATTAAGCAATACTTTCATCCCATACACCCTTAAACTCTATCACACAAGCTTGAAGTGTGTCTTTAATTATTTGAATTGTCCTTGCTAGTTGCCCATTTGTCTAAGAATGAAAAGTAGTATTGAAACTCAATTTGGTGCCCAAAGCTTATTACAAACTAACCTAAAATTGAGATGTAAATCATGGATCTCTATTTGATACAATGAACACTAGAACATCATGTAATCTGATAATTTTATCCATATATTTCTTGGCCATGTTTCCAAGTGAACTATCCCATTGAATAGGCAAAAACTGAGCTGACTTAGTCGATCAATGATCACCTATATAACATCATTCTTCTTTAAAGTTCTCAATAACCCATATACAAAGTCCATGGTTATTCTTTCCCATTTCCATACTTGAATCATCAATGGCTTCCATTTTCTAATTGGTGCTTGATGTTCTATTTTGTTATGCTAATAAGTCAAACATTTTAAAATAAAGGTTGTCATATTTGTCTTCAATTTGGGCCACCAAAATGAGATTGCAAGGTATTATACATTTTCATCATTCCTGGATGCATGGCATATGAAGCATTATGTGCTTCTTATAGGATTTCTCTTTGTAAGTATCAACATTAGGCACGCAAATACAAGATCCCAACATCAAGGCATCATTTCAAATATCAAAGTTAGCGTGTCTCCTATGTTTTACCTTTTTAATATTTTTTTTATAACTTTGGATCCTTGCCTTATTCTTTTTTTATTTGATCATGCAATATTGGTCGCACTTGTAAAGTAGCAATCAATACCCTATTCTTTTACTCATTTAGTTCCACATTCATAGCTCGTTAATGAACTAAATAAGATAATGGAAATTCTTGCAAATGAGCTATGCTATTTCTTGATTTCCTACTGAAAACATCTGCTACCACATTTGCCTTCCTCATGTGATACTCAATGGTGCAATCATAATCTTTTAGCAATTCTAACTATTGCCTCTATCTCATATTTAATTGTTTATGGCTCAACAAATACTTTAAGCTCTTGTGATTTGTAAATATTTGAAAAATTTCTCCATACAAATAATGTCTTCGTTTTTTCAAAGTAAGCATAACAACAAGTTCTAAGTTAGGCTATAGACAAGCTAATTTATAAGGCTTCAACTCTATAGATGCATATGCAATTACTTTACCATGTTGCATTAAAACACATCCCAAACCTTGATGAGAGGCATCGTTATAAACTATAAAACCTCTATTACCTGTAGGAATGACTAACACTAAAGCAAATATCAATTTATTTTTGAATTCATCAAAACTTTCCTAACATGCTTCAAACCACTGAATGTTGTATTCTTCTAAATTACTTCACCAAAGGAGCAGCTATAAGTGAAAAACCTTCAACAAATTAATGATAACACCTAGTTAGTCATAAGAAACTTTGAACTTCTATAACACTCTTTGGGGTTTCCCATTTTACTATTGCTTAAATTTAATTTAGACCCACTTCTATGCCTTTTTTAGAAACTACATGCCCCAAAAATACCACATGATCAATCTAGAACTTACACTTGCTTAGTAGCAAACAATTGTTTTTCTCTTAAATTTTGTAATGCAATTCTGAAATGTTATTCATGCTCGTATTTGCTTTTTGAATACACCAGTATGTCATCGATGAACATAATTACAAACTTGTCTAAGTAAGGTTGAAACACTTTGTTCATAACAGCTATGAATGTAGCTGGTTCATTAGTCAAACTAAATGGCATCATAAAAAATTTATAATGCCCATACTTTGTTCGAAAGGCAATCTTCAATACATATGGGCTTAAAATTTTAAGCTAATAATAACCTGAATTCAAGTCAATTTTAGAAAAGACTCGTGCCCCCTACAACTAGTCATAACAATCATATATTATTGCAAAGGATATTTATTCTTCACTGTAACCTGATTCAACTACCAATAGTTAATACACAGCCTCATTGTCCCATCTTTCTTTTTAATAAATATCATTAAAGAACCCCAAGGTGACATGTTATTAGATTTGATGAATATCTTTTTAAGTAGTTCTTGCAATCAAGTCTCCAATTCTCTCAAGTCAACTGGAGGCAACCTATAAGGCGGAATGGACATTTATGTTATTCCTAGAACTAACTCAATCCTGAATTTGATCTCCTTATCAGATGGTAAACCTGGTAAGTATGTTGGAAATACATTTAGAAACTCATTTATCACTTAAATATTCTCAAGTAATTCATTTGTAAAACTTATGTCTACCACATATGCCAAATAAGCCTCACAACCACCTTTAATCACCCAAAAAGCCTCAGTGGTGGAAATTAGACACCTCACAACCACCTTTAATCACCCAAAAAACCTCAATGGTGGAAATTAGACATTAAGGCACAATTTGTCTTTCCCCTTTAAGCACAAACATTATTTGATTTGGAGATTCTAGAACAACTTCCTTAGCAAAATAATTCATTATTGCATGATATTTGGTTAACTAGTCCATACCCTCTGTCATATCAAATTTGGTCAACTAGTCCATACACACTATCACATCAAATTAACAAAGTGTTATTAGATCAATAATAAAATTAGTGTCATCAATGTGAATCACATAATTATGACATACCTTATCCACAATCATCGTATTTCTTAGAGGAGAACTCACATATAGGTTAAAACCTAAGGGCTGATGCTTAATACATAGTTAGGATGCCATGTTCAATGAAATGAATGAATGTTTGGAGCTAAGATCAATTAATACATTAACTTTTAAATCATGAAGAAAATTTTTACCAATGACAACTTATGAAATAGCAATGGCTTCTGACTTAGTCATGGTAAATACTCTAGCCTGCATTAGAGGTCTAGAACTCTGACCTTCTTATATGCTCATGCATTGATCAGTTATGGTTGTTCTACCTCTACCTCTACCCCTACTAATGATGCTCTAACTCTACTAGCTTTTGAAACATCAATTATGGATTCTAATGTAGCTATGCCTCTATCTCCCTATAACATTATAGATCTTTTGTGACAATCTCTAAGGATATGATAAAAAGATCCACAGAAGTAGCACCCACCAGTTAGTTTCCTACATTTACCCATATGTTGTCTCCCACACTATACATATAAGGGTCATTGTTGCATAGCTTTGACTTGACCTCTGCCTGCATAAGATAAAACTCCTAACCCCTCACCTTTATAGTAACTACCCCTACCATAGGACTATGACCATATATAATCTCCACGTTTAACTTTCTTTTTGCTAAAATCTCTCATAAACTTAGTAAGCCCCCTTTTTACTCATTGCTCTATCCTTTATTTTTAAAATCTTTTCACCTTGATTGTTGTAGCTTTCAGTTTGGTATAACTCTCAAGATCTATAATAGTGATCTTACTTTTGATCTCATATCTCAATCATTTTCAAACTTTTCACATTTGTCTTTATTAGTGGCCATCATGAAATGTTACATAATGAGATAATTGATTAAACTTTAACTAATACTTTCATATTTGTCTTTATTAGTGGCCATCATAAAATGTTACATAATGAGATAATTGATTAAACTTTAACTCATACTCAGCTACAATCATCTCCTTTTATTTCAAATTAAAAAATTCTCTCCTTTTGCCATCTTTATACATTTTTAGCATGTAATAATTATTCAACTCATGAAAAGATTCTCCTATGTAAGCATTAGAGGTTGGACATCATTTATTAGAATGGTTTCCCACTAATCATATGCATCCTTCAGTAATAATGACACTACATAATCAAACATTTCTTTTGGTGTGTATTTCATTAAATTTTAAATTCTCTATGTTCTTTTTAGCCATGTCTCTACCATTGTTGAATATGTGATACCATTGAAGTCAGTTGTACCTTATTTTCTTAATTTGTCATACCTTCTTTCTCACTGATTTTCTAGATGCTACAATATCTATTCACTAGTTCTATATTGTGGTTGCACATGAGGTATGTGTTATGCATGAGAATCTGTAGAAGATCTTACTCTATTAATAGGTTAATCTCTTAATGGCTAGTATGATGCTTCTGTGGAATGCAAATTGGCTAACTCCTCTCTCCTGGGTGAGTCATGGGTACTATCATGACTACCATATGTTAATTCCATATAAACATATAAGATTATGTTATATGATAATGCATAATAGTGTAAAAGCCATGTCATGTTCATATGTATGTCCCTTATGGAACTTATCCATGTTTTGATACTATAAACTATAGCAATTATATTCATTTACTAAGCATGGCATTCATGTCCAAGTCTTCAAATGTATAAAGGTTAACATATCATTCATGCATAACAAAAAGGCATGTCAATTTCCTTATTCAATGTATGTATATGTTAAATACAACCCGATTAATGTTGGTGACTACAAACTAATTCTTAACTAGGTATATGTACATGACACAAGGAGAGAAAGATTAGGAATTTAGTTGATGAACTATGCTTTATGTGTCTATATGCAAAACTTTATGTTGCAAAGTACCCAAATCTTATGCTTCACTTTTAAAAAAATAATTATGATTTGGTGACTCGTTACCTAATGAATAAAAATAAGAATAAGAATATGATGGCACAATTAACAACTAATTATTATTGCAATGCATCACATGTACAAGGATTAGCTTATGCAAGTACAAATGCAATAATTATTTGATTTTGTTATGACCTTGCAAGACAAATACTGCTCTTGGGAATTCATGTGATTCAAGTGACATTTGATTTTACTAGCCAATGTATAGCATGTAATTCATTTAATTAATAACATGTATCATAATAGTACATATTGGCCCATTTTCTAAGTGATTTGTAAGTGTTTGACAAATCAGTCACAACATCTTTTTAGTTCCATATGCAAGTGTCATTCACAATGATATATCAAGTAATCATTAAGATCATATAACTCTCACTTAACTTGTATTCAAATGTAAATGTCACAATTCAATCACATACACATATAGTAAAGCATAACCATATCACAAAATCATCACACATACATATTAGAATCCAATAATGGATTTTACATACATTTGATGGAACTAACCTCTATGGTACGTTTGAACCTCTCTCTTAGGCTTCCTCAATGTGTTAAGATCTTAACATTTGATACATATATCATTATAAAATGTCAAAATGAGTTTTCATGCATTGTATGTAACTATAGTCATATTCTATGCAAGTAGGTCAAGTATTTAAGCTTATTATTCTTATATGTCAGTTTGACCTTATTGCACTCTCTTAGTAATAATTCTAAATATTTACACACACACACACACACACACACACACACACACACATATATATATATATATATATATATATATATATATATATATATATATATATCCAAATGAGTTGTCTTTTTTTCTAAATAAACTAGATATAAAATGATACAACATAGTCCAAATTCCATCCAAGATAAGACCTACAAAAAATATGGTGAATTTTTGAATTATGCCTTGTTTCAATGTGATCATAGTATGAGTTGGTCTTACATTTTTAGCCATATCACAAATTATACAAATCCAATTGCAAAACTAATTTACCAATTTACAAAACACATAAAGGAACATTTTTCATACCATACAAGTTATCAAATTTTATTTAAAATGTCATCAAAATAAGTAACAATCTCAGGGTGACCAGGTTACAACATTTTGAGAATTTGTCATGAAGTAGGGGCAATATCTCATCAACCATTATAAATTTGGCAAAATTATTTTATGGGCATCTATTGGAGGCATAAATTTACAATTTTTAAGGTTGTTACTTTTCCAAATTCCCATTATATATGGTTATCAAACTATTGAAAAATAGAATTAAGAAATTTAACAAGTTTCATCAAGTTCAAGATCATTCACAATCAAAGAGCAATATATCATTCCACATAAAAAATTATGTAAAATTATTTTACAGGCATTTATAGGGGATATAAACCTATAAATTTAATATGTTTCACTTTATCTAAATCAACATATAAGGTCATGATAGTTCTTTATTTTTAAGTATTTTTAAGGCTAGTTTTATTTTTAATTGAGTTTAAATTGAAAAAATATCAAATAATGTCTCACATTTGCCTTGTATTTTGTAATTTTATAGGAAATCCTAGAAATTGGAGCTTATTGATGAATTATAAGAGTTTTCTAGATGGAATTGTGTGGTTTCTGAAGTTTAAGGATCAAAATAAAAATTTGGCAATCAAAGACCAATTCTGATATTTTTTTAGATAGAATTTGAGTCCAATCTTCATTTAAATTAGGAAGAGCCCATGCAAAAGTGGAAGAGTTTATGTTTCACCAGGTCCTATTAAAATTGGAGAGTTTATCATTAGTTCTTTTTTTTCTAATTGGTGAAGGATTCCTAATTATTTCTATTTTGAAGGAGAATAAGAGATTATAAATAGGGAAAGAAGTTTTTGTTTTGGGATATAATATTTTATGGAGAGAGTTTTTGTTTATTTTATTTTTCTAGAGAGAAGTTTTTTGTTTTATTTTTATTTTTCTAGAGAATAAGTTGTCCACAAGAGGGAAATTGTTGGTCATCTATCAAACTTTAAGAGAATTGAAGAATACATGAGTTTTATCATGAAAACTTTTCTATATTTTTTTTCTTTTTATTTTGATGTTGTTTAGTAATTCAATTATGAACTAAATTAGTTTGACACTTGGGTATGATGAATCCTAAGATGAGTTTTGAATTGTGAATTTTTTAGATGATACAATATTTTCATTATTTTATATAACTCAATTGTGTTTGTTTTTTATTTCCTTGAGTTGATATATCCAAAATATTAATTTTTGCCTTATTATTCATGAAACTTAGATTAAGAAATCAAGTTATTGAGTAGATTTAGCACAACTGAAAGGAGTTGCATGTACCCCTAGAGATAAGATAACATAAATCTTTCAGATTACGATCAAACCTAATAGTGAAATTCAAATAACTATAATGCAATTTTAGGGGTTTTAATTAGGAAGAGATTCCAATTAATCAACCTAGACTTAGATGATAATGATCTTCAGAAGGACTTTAACATACTAAAAGGATGTCGACAATTTCATAAATATTGAATTAGATTGTATTGTTGGAAAATTAATTTCTTCATAAGTCCTAGGGGAATTCAATACTTGAGTGTCATTTGTCATACTGTTCACCTTTTTCCCACTCTCTAGTTTATATTTTCATTATTATAGTTTGTCAAATTAATTTATTTTAATTATTAATTAGTTAATTAATTCACTTAAATTTATCGATTAAATAATAGAGAATGAGCTAATACTAGTATTTTTAGTCTTTAAGGGATCGACACTTGATACTCCTATGCTATACTATCTCGGTAGGTGCACTTGCCTACTCGATGTATAGGTGTTGGCCTTTAACCGTATCAAGTTTTTGGCACTGTTGACGGGGACTAAAATACTAGGAACACTTTATATCTATTAATTTAGCCAATTTTTATTTATCATAAATTTTTCCATCTCATTTTACCCTTCTTGTGTTAGTTTTGATGTAATTTCTACTCTTACCAATGACTTTAGCGGTGTATGACTTGAAGCAACACAACTGAGCTAGAACCTAAAGATCCTAAAATAGAGAGAACATTTCATCAGAATTTAAGGCAAAAGCGTCAAGAGAAGATTGAGTAAAATCAAGAGATAGTAATCATGGTAGATCGTAAAATGACTATGTTTAACTATGCCTAATCCACTGTGATAGATGCAGGAAAAAGCATAGTAAGACCCACTGTTGCAACCAATAATTTTGAAATCAAGCCAAATATCATTCAAATGGTGCAGCAGTCAGTACATTTTGATGGTTTGCTAGACAAGGATCCAAATTCCCATCTAGCTGATTTCTTGGAAATATGCAATACTTTTAAGATCAATGGAGCTACAGATGATGCCATTCATTTAAGGCTATTCCTATTTTAATTAAGGGAAAAAGCCAAATGATGGTTGAACTCACTTCCTAAAGGTTTTATTACTACATGGAACCAAATGATAGAGAAGTTCTTGTTGAAGTATTTTCCACCTATGAAGTTAGCAAGATTAAGGAATGAAATCTCATTGTTCATTCAATCTGATTCCAAGTAACTTTATGAGACGTGGGAACGATTCAAGGATTTATTGAAGAAGTGCCCACAACAGGGGTTGGACAGTTGGGTTTAGATTCAAACATTCTATTATGGATTGAATCAAATGACTCATCAGATGATAGATGCAGCGGCAGAAGGCTCTCTCAACATAAGACACCAGATGGAGCTCAAACATTGATTGAACAGATGGCAATGAACGAATATCAATGGTAAACAAATTCAAAGAGTATCAAATCTACTGGCATGTATAATCTTGATTCAGTAACTGCTTTGGCAAGTCAAGTTTAAGCTTTGAATAGAAAGATTGATGGATTGGTTTTAGAACTATAAATGGGTCAAGTGTTGCAATGTGACTTGTGTGGAATGGGACATAAAATCCAAGATTGTCCTAATATGCTTGGAATTCAATAAGAGCAAGTGAATTATATGGGGAATGCTCCAAGATCACAAAATAATCCCCCATAGTAACACCTATAATCCATGATGGAGAAACCACCTAAATTTCTCATGGGGAAACCAAGGGCAGCAAAGGAATAATCCTCTGCCAAGTTACCAACAACAACAACAACAACAAACCCAAAAGAAGAAATAAAATTTGGAAGAGCTAATGACCAAATTCATCCAAGCTTCTGATGCTCGACTCCAACTCAGGATGCCACTTTAAAGAATCATGAAACAATGTTGAGAAATCAAAAAGCTTCCATCCATAATTTAGAGAATCAAATTGGATACCTTACTAAAATGATTTAAAAAAGGCCACAAGGTAGTTTGCCTAGTAATACAAATACAAATCCTAAGGAACATGTGAAGGTGATCACCCTTAGAAGCGAAAAAGAATTACAAGCTGGACATAAAGCTCAAGTCAAGGAGAAAAGTGTGGCTGAGAACCAAGACCAAGGTGATGCACATCCTAAGCCAGTTAAGGAACTCAAACCTACTATTCCATATCCTGCGAGATTTACGAAAGATCACTTAGATGAATATTATGGTAAGTTCTTGAACTTTTTAAGCAACTCCATATTAACTTACCATTTGTTAAAGCTCTTTCGCATATGCCAAAGTATGCACAATTTTTGAATGAACTCTTAGCCAATTATAAGAGACTTAAGGAGTTATCTACAATGATTCTTAGTAAGGAATGTTTGACCATCTTGCAAAACAAGCTACCTTGAAAGCTCAAGGATCCAGGGAGTTTTGCTATCCCCTGTCTTATTAGTGATTTGACAATTGATAGGGCTTTAGTTGATCTAGGAGCAAGCATGAACCTAATGCCTTACAAATTATTTGTTACGTTAAGATTAAGGGAGCCCAAATCGATTAAAATGAGCATTCAATTAGCTGATAGGTCAATTAAATACCCTAGAGGTATCATTGAAGATGTATTGGTGAAGGTAGACAAATTCACCTTTCCCACTAATTTTGTCATACTTGATATGGATGTCAATGTTGAGGTTCTATTAACTTTTGGTCGACCATTTTTGGCTACAGGTAGAGCTTTAGTTGATGTTAGTACGGGTAAATTAACATAAGGGTTGGAGATGAAGAAGTGACCTTTAAAATTTCTAATGCTTTTAAACACTCACTTGATCAAGATGACACTTGTTATTTCATTGATTCTATGGATTGTACTATTTCTAATTATATGTAAATAATTATCTCTCAAGATCCGTTAGAGTATTGTCTTGTTCAAGTTGAGGAGACAAGCAAAGACGAAGGTGTGAAAAATGAGTGCGGGTAAATTAGCTTTAAGGTTGGATATGAAAAAGTGACCTTTAAAATTTCTAATGCTTGTAAACACTCACTTGATCAAGATGACACTTGTTATTTCAGTGATTCTATGGATTGTGCTAAATTGTATGTAAATAATTATCTCTCAAGATTCGTTAGAGCATTGTCTTGTTCAAGGTGAGGAGATAAGCAAAGAGGAAGGTGTGAGAAGTGAGCAAGCAACCTATCTAGAACCTAATGAACCAATAATAAGGGAGAAAGCTTTTGAGGAGATTAATAAGAGTGAGGAGAAAAAAATTAAAACCATCCATTGAAGACCCACCTATGTTAGAGTTGAAGAAATTGCCTGAACATTTAGAGGATGCATTCTTGGGAAAATATTCAAAGCTCCCAGTGATTATAACACCTAATCTAAAAAAGGAGCAAAAAGAGAAACTTTTAACTATACTTAAGGAACACAATAGGGCAATTGCTTAGAAGGTCTTAAACATAAGATGAATTAGTCCTTTTTTCTGCACACATAAGATTCTCATGGAGGATGACTTTAAACCAATTGTGCAACCACAAAGGAGACTAAATCCTAACATGAAAGAAGTTGTAAAAGCTGAGGTAATTAAATTACTTGATGCATGAGAGATTTACCCTATTTCTAACAGTTCGTGGGTAAGCCGTATGTAGGTATTACTAAAGAAATGAGGAGTGACAGTTGTTCCAAATGAGAAAAATGAGTTGATTCCCACAAGAACCGTCATCAGGTGGAGAGTATGCATTGACTACCAAAAATTGAATGATGCCACAAGGAAAGATCATTTTCCTTTACCTTTCATAGATCAAATGCTTGAGCGACTATCAGGGCATATGTACTATTGCTTCTTAGATGGTCTATCCGGTTACTTTCAAATTTCTATTGCTCTGGAGGACTAAGAAAAGATACCATTTACTTGTCCCTATGGTACGTTTGCTTATTGTCGAATGCCTTTTAGATTGTGTAATGCACCCGCTACTTTTCAGCGGTGCAATATGTCAATTTTTGATGAATTTATGGAAAATATTATAGAGGTATTCATAGATGATTTCTCTATTTTTGGTGACTCTTTTTTATCTATGCCTTCATAGTTTAGAAATAGTGCTTAAATGCTGTGAGGAGACCAATTTGGTGTTAAATTGGGAAAAGTGCCATTTTATGGTGCAAGAGGGTATAGTTTTAGGGCACAAAATCTCATGTAGGGGGATTGAGGTAGATAGAGCAAAAATTAAAACTATTTCTAAGTTGCCCCCCTCGACTTCAGTTAAGGCAATTAGGAGTTTTTTAGGGCATGTTGGGTTTTATATGAGGTTCATTAAGGACTTTTCTAAGATTACTAGGCCTTTAACTAAGTTGCTTGAAAAAGATGTGCCCTTTATTTTTACTCAAGAATGTTTAGAAGCATTTAACATTTTTAAGAAAAAATTAACCATTGCTCCAATCATAGTAGCTCCAAATTGGACTATTCCTTTTGAACTAATGTGTGATACAAGTGATTTTATAATAGGCGCAGTTCTTGGATAGCAGAAAGACAAACAGTTTCAGTCCATCTACTACACTAGCAATACTTTCACGGACGCCCAAGAGAATAACATAACTACAGTGAAGGAGTTACTAACTATAGTTTTTACATTTGATAAATTTAGATCTTACTTGATATTGTCCAAGGTCATTGTTTATACTGACCACTCTTTTTTGTGTCATTTGCTCACTAAGTTAGATGCAAAACCTAGATTAATTTGATGGATTTTGCTATTACAGGAGTTTGATCTTGAAATCTGTGATAAGAAAGGTGTTGAAAACCTAGCTGCTAATAATTTATCTCATTTAAAGAATCCAAATTTAGAAAAGCTTGACGAAACTAAGATCAATGATCAATTTTTTGAGGAGCATCTTTACGACATTGAAGAGGTAAGTGATTTAGATATTTCGTGGTTCGTTGACATAGCAAATTTCTTAGTAGGTGAAGTTCTACCAAAGGGAATGTCTCATCATCAAAAGAGAAAATTCTTTTCAGATTTGAAGAATTACTTTTTGGAGGACCCCTACTTGTTCAAAATTTATGCGAATCAAATTATAAGGAGATATGTCCCAACTTCATAAGGATGGGAAATCTTAAAGCATTACCATACTGGACCGACTATAGGGTATTATAGTGCAAATAGGACAACCTAAAAAGATTATGAATCTTGTTTTTATTGGCCAACTATCTATAAGGATGCCCAAAGGTATGTAAAGCAATGTGATAATTGCTAACGCTCATGTAATATCTCTCACTGTGATGAAATGCCTCAAAACTATATTTTGGTATGTGAAATATTTGATATTTGGGGTATTAACTTCATAGGCACCTTCTCAACTTCATTTGGAAATAAATGCATCCTAATTGTTACAAATTAAGTGGGTCGAAGCACAAGTTTACCCACAAATGATGTTAGGGTTGTAGTTAAGTTCCTTAAGAAGCTTTATCGCATTTTGGTACACCTCAAGCAATACTAAGTGATTGAGGTACTCATTTTTATAATGTACAATTGGAAAAGGTGCTTAAAAAGTATGGTATTACACATCGGGTTGCAACTCCATATCACCCTCAAACATGCGATCAAGTTGAGGTAGCTAGTAGGGATATTAAACGGATTCTTGAAAAGACAGTTTCACAATCTAGGAAAGATTGGTCCCTTAAGTTAGATGATGCTCTTTGGGCTTCTAGAATAGCTTATAGAACACCTATTAGTACTACGTCATATAGGTTAGTTTATGTAAAAACATGTCATCTGCCTGTAGAACTTGAGCATAAAGCGTATTGGGCT
Organism: Omphalea diandra; assembly: GCA_949677035.1. NCBI lineage: Eukaryota > Viridiplantae > Streptophyta > Magnoliopsida > Malpighiales > Euphorbiaceae > Omphalea > Omphalea diandra. Next base: position 6,891 of record CATIWR010051495.1, on the reverse strand, counting down.
ATATAACTTCTTAATTTTAATCTTGACCTTGCAAGTGAGAAGCGAAAACATCAAGTAAATAAACTCGAGGAATGGAGATTAATGGCATATGAGAACTCCAAATTGTTTAAGGAGAGGGCCAAGAAATATCACGACAATAGGATTCGTCAATCCAAACAGTTCAATAAAGGAGATTAAGTACTTCTTTATAACTCTCGCCTCAATTTATTCCTGAGTAAGCTCAAATGTAGATGGTATGGAACGTTCACCATCAATCAAAATTTTCCTTACTGCACAGTCGAGGTAACTCATCTTGAAAAAGGTATGTTTAAAGTGAACGATCATCGTTTGAAGCTCTATCTTATAGTGAATTCGATGAGAAAATAGTTTATGAGAAGTTAAACTTCTTAATTTTGAGTAAATTGCTCAAAGCTCAGAAAAAAAATAAAATGTGTGTAGTTAGGACCGCACATGTTGTCCCGTACGTTAAAAAAAGTATTATTTGATAATTTTATTTATATTTTTTTTACTTTCTTCAAATATATATATTTAATAATCATAACATATTAAAAAAGTTTGTATTGTTTGATAATTTTATTTTTATTTGTTTTTTCTTTTTCCTATTTTGTTTTACGTTCTTCATTTATATATATTAAATTTTTTTTTTTATGTTTTATTTACTTTGTATGGATGACTCATTATTTGCTTGGTAGTTCCATCATTTTCGTCTTAACTTGGTCAAAAATATCTAGATATGCTTTGAATCCACTTCCTTAATTTGCAAATCTTGCTTTCTACCATAGATATTTAATTATCACTATCTTTAAAGAAAATCTCAAGATTTGAAAGTTTATAAATTCTTAAAAAATTAAAATTCTTTTTTTTTTTTTTTTACACTATAGAGAAAGATTTGAGCCTTATTTCCTTATAATATACATAATTTTGTAAATTCCTTGTTGAGTGAGTCCTCAAATAGTGCTAGAGTCTCTAGAACGTGATTTTTTTTTTTTAATCATTTTGAGACCATATTATTGAATATAAGCATAAAAATGATTAAGGTTTGACCACATTATTAAATCCACCATTTTATCCATTTAGTGAGCCCCATTAAACCTTCAAGAACCTTTTTTTTTTTTTTTTTATAATACCATGTTTAGTTAGCCAATGAAGCCTAGTCCCTTAAAATATTAAATTGATCATGTTTGCTTTCGGATGGGATTTGGTTTCTATAATCGCAATGGGTTGTTTCATGAAATTAGTAGAAACTCTTAACTGTGGGGTTGAGTGTTTTATTCTTTGGAGTGAGAATGAGAGAATATTATTTGATTAATTACTTGATTTTTGAATTGTTACCTTGTATAATTTTATAATAACTCTTCTTTCTTCCTCTCAAAAATAAAAGAAAAAAATAGAAGTAAAAAAATAATATAAAATTTAAAAAGAAAAGAAGAAAAAAAAGTTTAAAGAAATAAAAAAGAAAGAAAGAGATGTATTTCTTTATCAAGGCAATCAAATTCTATTTTGTAAAAGATATCAAGTAAGGGCCTAGAATTTCTATTATTTTTAAAGTCCATGAGAGTGAGATTATGCTTTGGCGTGAAACTTGTTCTTTATTAAAAGATCATGTGAGTTTCATTTGAAAAAGTGTTTAGTAAGCATGATCAATTATTTTGTAGTCCACTAGTCTAAAAACACCTACCCTCTACCAAAGCCCCATTACAAGCAAAAGAAAAACCTTTTGACTTGTGCTTGTATTTGAATTAAAGTGGCAGAGATGTGATTTATTCCCAAGCTTATGGTAGACTTTAGGCTATTTTGTTGGACAATGAGAGCATACACTAACCTGTAAACACTTGAAATGAGGGGTACATTGTGCGAAACATGATAAACAAATTTGTTTTTTTTTTTTTTTTGGGATTTGTAAATGGATAATCTTTTATCTATTTGATTTAGGGGTAGTTATGATTAAATAAGTATGCTAGAGAACAATTTTTGCAAGTTTTAGAATTGATGAATTTTCACATAGCTCAGTTAATTTGGTTTGTTACGATGTCGATGAGGGGGTGAAATGTGTTTATGAGTCAATTGTGTTAGTTTTTATGTGTTTTGTGCTTAGTGTTTTTATTTATTTATTTATTTTGAGTCTTTTGTTTGTGTCTTTTTCTATTAGCTTAGTATTTTTTTCTTGGGGACAAACAAAATGCTAAGTGTGAGGGAATATAATAGTTCTTTATTTTTAAGTATTTTTAAGGCTAGTTTTATTGTTAATTGAGTTTAAACTGAAAAAAATACTAGAAAACATCTCACTTTTGGCTTGCATTTTGTAATTTTATAGGAAATCCTAGAAAATGGAGCTTATTGATGAATTATAAGAGTTTTCTAAGTGAAATTATGCAGTTTCTGAAGTTCAGGGACCAAAATAGAAATTTTGCAATTAGAGACGAGTTCTAATATTTTTCAGACAGAATTTGAGTCCAATATTCATTCAAATTAGGAAGAGTCTGTGCAAAAGAGGAAGAGTTTATGTTTCATCAGGTCCTATTCAAAATATGAGAGTTTATCATTAGTTTTTTTCCTAATTAGTGATTCCTAGTTATTCCTATTATGAAGGAGCATAAGAGATTATAAATAGGGGAAGAAATTTTTGTTTCGAGACATAATATTTTCTAGAGAGAGTTTTTGTTTATTTTATATTTCTAGAGAGAAGTCTTTTGTTTTATTTTTATTTTTTTGGAGAAGAAGTTGTCCACAAGAGGGGGAATTATTGGTCATCCATCAAACTTGAAGAGAATTAAAGAATACAAGGGTTTTATCATGAAAACTTTTCTATTTTATTTTCTTTTTATTTTGACGTTGGTTAGTAATTCAATTATACACTAAATTAGTTAGGCATTTAGGTATGATGAACCCTAAGATGAGTTTTGAATTGTGATTTTTTTAGATAATACAATCTTTTTATTATTTTATGGAATTCAATTGTGTTTGTTTTTCTTGAATTGATAAATCTGGAATATTGATTCTTGCCTTATAATTCTTTAAATTTAGATTGAGAAATCAAGTTATTGAATAGATTTAATACAATTGAAAGGAGTTGCATGTACCCTTAAATATAGTATAACATAAATCTTCTGGATTAGGGTCAAACCTAATAGTGAAATTCAAAGAACTATAATGCAATTTTAGGGGTTTTAATTATGAAGAGGTTCATATTAATCAGCCTAGCATTAGATGTTAATGATTTTGAGAAGGACTTTAACATACTAAAGGGATTTCCATGGTTCCATAAATATTGAATTAGATTGTTTTGTTGAAAAATTAATTTCTTCTAAAGTCTTAGGGGGATTCAATACTTGAGTGTCATTTGTTATACTGGTCACCTTTTTCCCACTATCTAGTTCATATTTTCATTATTATAGTCTGTCAAATTAATTTATTTTAATTATTAATTAGTTAATTAATTCACTTAAATTTACCGGTTAAATAATAGAGAAATAACTAATACTAGTACTTTTAGGCCTTAAGGGATCGAAACTCGATACTCCTACGCTATACTATACTCGATAGGTGCACTTGCCCACTGGATCTATAGGTGTTGGACTCGGACCATATCAAGTCATCAAAATATATGAAAAATTGCGAGACATATGAGGTTTTGATAGGTTGTGAACCTGCCCTAATGAAAAAGCCATAGCTATTTACAAACACCATATTAAGAAAAACTGATTACATGCATTTATATAAGGCTTAAACCTACAAGTTTTGTGTTTTACACTTTTCCTAATTTCTCTTTTATAGTTATGAAATCATGGGTGTAACAATATGCTCTAACAACAAAACCTACACAATCAGCTATTATTTTTCTTGAACTTCAACCTCCACACATGAGCTCTACCTCAAATCACTCCATAATTCTTACAAATCATGCATTTTTAACATGTTATGAGGGAGGAATTTCATGTGGGAAGAAAATAAAATCACTTACCTCTTTTGCAAAAAATATAAAAGCTTAGGGTTCCTTCATTGGTGGCTTACTTTTTCTCTCTCTTCTTCTTCTTTTTCTTTTTCTTCCTTCTTTCATTCCTTCCTTCCTTCCTTTCTTCCTTTGCTTTCGCTCTCTCTCTCTCTCTCTTTTGTTGCCTCTCATATTTTTCCTCTGTAATATACTCTTAAAGGAAGAGAAATTCAATTTGTATACCTAGTCTAATTGGATAAAATCATAGTGGCTTACTACCATTAGTTAAAAGTTCAATATTTCTCATTTAGTCCCTCTTCTCCACTCTTTTATCACCTCCATCCATCTAATAATCCCTTATGCTCTTTATACTTTAAAATAAGCTCTAAAACAATATTATTTGTGATATTATAACAAGCACACATCATATGATAATTTTTAGATGTAACTATGTAAACATCACATATATGTTCATGTGCCCTAAATGAAATGGTGCAAGTTTCATCATCATGCTTATGAAATTCACTTATCTAAATGATCATTTATCTAATGTGTATATTCATGTGGGATTACAAATCATTTATGCAATTGTTGTGTTCATGTGAGAATGCTAATGAATAAGGATAGAGACATTACATGCCAGGAGTTCAACTTCACTTTTTGATCTTTTATTGATTTCCTAATCTTTGTCTAATTGGTTTATGCATCTTGCATTATTATTGAGTGACTAAGGTAATTAATTAATCCCTTTCGGGTAGAAATTGACATGCAAAATCTTATTAAGCTAAAGGTTCCTCATCTCAAAAGCTAAACATCATGTAATTGCCTTACAAAATAAGACTGCAAGGATATCAATGTTTGGTTAAGTTTTATCAACTCAATAACAAAATAAAGGAATTGTTGAAGGATCTATTATATGAAAAGCACATCTTGATTATTGATTCATGGAACTAAGATGATTAATGGATAGTCAATCAAGTATAAAGCACTCAATAATTACTAGTACAAATAATGAATGAGTCTAAAAAGATTTTGATTAAGAAACCAAAATAAATCAAAACATATCCATTTATAACCCTAACCTAGAGAAATTTAGTTCATAATGAGAAATAAAGAAAACAAAATAATCAAATTTGCCTTAAGAGTAGCCATGAACTTCTTAATTCCTTTGATTGCTTGCACCTTTCTCTTTATAACTTATTTATGAAAACCGTGTTGATTGTTACTCTCTTCCTAGTTTAATCCCTCATGCCTAAATTTTGGGTCAATTTCCTCCTTATGCTCAAAACATCCTTGTAAAAAAGGGAGCTTGTGGGCTTTGAAAAGGATGAAAATCCTCAGAATAGATGGCTTACGAATTTCTCTTTAATACGGTGTACGACTGTGCACTATCATGTTGCAGTCATGCACTTCTGCTATTTCTCCTTGCCTCTTAACTCTTTAGGACAATGGCCATACTTCAAAGCCATGTGTTTTGGTTCCTTCCTATCTTCCTCAAGCTACTAAGGTGCATGATTGTGCTTCACCCCTATATCTCTTTAGCCTTGCTTTTTCTCCATTTTCACTTATAAAACACTAATAAACAAATATTAGTTCCATTGATAGGCAAAATTAAGTGGTAATGCATAATTTTAGGAGAATTTAACTATAAAAACATAATGAAAATAATCCCAAACAAATTTCCTCAAACTTGATCCATTACTTGTCCTTAAGCAATCATCTTCAGTAATGCACAATTCAATAACTCATATGATTAGAATTGAGTTTCAAGGTTTTAAAGATAAATTTCATCTTAACTATAACCATGATTTTCCTTAATCAAGCAACTTCACTCATAATAATAACAAGTTTAAAACTAACCATATCTAGTTTTGCAATTAATTAAAGTAAAATGTGTGTGCATGTGTGCCTTGGCACCATAATTCTTTCGATATATCAATCCTTTTTCATATTCACATCAAGCAAGATTCTTCCTCAATTCTTGGGAATCATATATGACTATAAGTAAAATTAAATCACCCTTTTATACTAATGTAGAGCTTAACAATCTTAAAGATCATGAGGTCATTAATAGCTTGTAATGTAAGGCTAGGGTTAGGAGTAACAAAGATTGATCAAGTCCAAAGTAAGAGAATATTTGTTAAGATAATAGTTATACTAATGATATGAAGTATGATGAAACACTTTATGTGTATAACCCATAATAATTCTTTGTAAAACATATATAATAAGCTTTTTGTTTCCCCTTTTGTGGCTTTATCTTTCCTTTCTTTTATTACATGAGATCAAAGTATTTCAAATATCAATTTGCCAACCCCAAACTTGAATTGATCCCTGCAATGTAACATTTAATAATAAACGAGCCCTTTCAAATACATATAAATGCATATGAATGAGCCAACACAACACATCATTATATACCATATCTAAACTCTATTATATTGTTAGGGAAGGTAAAAGATCATTTAGATTATATGGTTATAATGTGACACCCCAATTAATAATCATTAAATTTTCTCTCTAAGTCTATCCATTGTCATTTAAAAGGCTTGATTAAATTTTTTTTTTTACTATGTCTCTTGTTCACCACTTAGTAACTATTTACAACAAAACATGCATGAATAAACAAACTAAAATACTAATTGACTGCATACTGGCCCCACATCTCTTACACTTCTAGACAGCGACTTCGAAAAGTATATTGGATGCAATCTTTAGTCTACTCTTCCTAAAATGAGATTTCCTACAAAAGAGTGAGTTTGCATACTCAGTAAATAAATGCATAATTATACTTCAATCTCAAATAACGCAACAATATTTAAACATAAATAACTCATCATTATATCCATGTACGAAATAAAGAGTTTTACCTCTTAAATGCCACATAGGCTATCGAAGGTTATTGCTACACATGCTGTTATAAATTGCTATCATATTGGCTATAGATATCACTGCCACAA
>CATIWR010051487.1:0-30602 GCA_949677035.1 Omphalea diandra | reverse complement strand
TATATATATATATATATATATATCTGTGTGTGTGTTTATATATTATTTAGAATCCATCACTATGCATGCCACATAATGAATACATTATTAATAATCTTATCATGCAATAACTGGTTTTATTGATTAAATTGGAGCTAATTGATATACCTATGCAGGCAGTTGTAGATGGAACTGGTCTTAAATTTGACATCCTTTCTTTTTTCTTTTTTTAAATAAAAATAATTAATTGTTAGTCTGTCTTAATTTCATGTCCAAAGAAAAGTTGCATTGCAATAAGTGGGGCGTTAGTCGTATGGGCATACATTATCCAGTTCTCTATCTGCTAAAAGAGGAGCCTTATCAATTTTAGATAGTCAAGAAGAAGGGAAGAGTTCATTATCATGAATGAACCTACCGAAAAGAAGGAGGTTTTCATTGATGAACACATGCAAAGCCAACTAATATTCTATACAATCTTTAGGCCCATAATTGAACCTGGAGAGCAGCTTAGGAGGATTTGCATATAAAATTTGGCTCCTACCCACAATTTGACAGATGGTACTAGAGCTGTTCCAGGTATAAAAGCATCCCCTGGACCATTCACCATTAGTGACAATGCAGGACTAATTTGCCCCATAATCCCTCGTGGCATTTGTTAGGCACACGGTTGGCAATCACTAATCATGTTCATTATTGAAGATTTAGACATGGCCCACAATAAAAAAGCGAAGGATTAAGCTGATAAATCATTTCTTTTTGTCAAGAGGATCAATGAATATGATCTGCAGACAATGAGACATACCCTGTCCCCTATCCTATTCCCATTTCGTCTAATAATTTTGCAAGTACTACATGGTTGAAATATCTTAGTTGCTCCTCTGGTTGCCAATTAATCATCCCATGAATGGTTAATGAAAGGTAGAACAAGCTCAAAATTCTCACTCCCTACATAATTAGAGAGACTAACTAGATTATACTTGCTGATTTGTAGTGGTACTCTCATCATTATTGCTTTTACCAGATTGATAATTTGTGTTAGAGAGTTGGAAATGAGTTGGGCTTGAGCAAGTGGGCATGTCCAGTGAGGAAGGACCTTTTTCCTGTATTAAATTAAGATCTCATTTTACAGCTTTTGGAAAAGGCAATCCTGGACAGATCTGGACATGTTGGATTACTTAGCCACAAAATCATGATTAGATGGGTCATCTTCCTTTATATATTTTCCTAATGATTGTGGGCCACTTATCATTGGGCTTTATGGGCTAATAAAGCGTCCGTCCACTAGACTTAAAATGTGAAAGAAAAATGAGTAACAGGCCCCTCTAATCTAATCTCCATGCTTCATTAAGTCTAGGGATTAAATTTTAGGAAAAATCCATCTTTCACCTTTGAACTTTATCTATTTTTATTATCTAGTCCTCTAACTTCAAAAATAACTTTTAATCCCTCTAACTTTACATGTTTGTTGCACTAATTTCTTTTTTAGATTAAGTACTCTCTCATCTAATTTTGATAGGTTATTTTTCCTTTTGGGTCCATCAAAAAATATGTCACTTGTATTTTTGATTGTTAGTTTAACAATTAAATATCTAAAATAACTTTCATTAGTTAACATAAATATCAACACCTATAATTAGTTTTTACTTTCTTACTTTAAAATTGCAAATTACTATATAAATTTTTTTTGAGTTTTAATGTATAATTCTTTTTATTTCAATCTCAAAAATTTATCATCTTCATCTTTGCTTTTCTTTGAAATTATGAAAATCAAGGAGCTCAAAACTTCAAATCTCTCAATAAAGTGACAATAGCTACCATTTATTAATCCACTCATATAATTTTAGCTTAAAATTCAATTTTAAATATTTTAAATTTCAAAATGGTGGTATTTTAGGTTTACATAATTTTAGCTATCAGTTGTCAAAATAGTATTAAGAAAACACAATGAAATTATAAATGAGTTGCAAGTCCAATACATTTAGATTATTGTGCACTGCATTAAAAAGTATATTAAGAGTATTTTAGTAAGCAAATGGTTAAAATAACAATATTAATTGAAAAAACTGAATTTCTTAATCTTTATGCAAATTGAAAATGGTCTATCAAAGTTTGATGAAAGGGGTGCTATTTAATAACATAACCATATAAAGTTTATAGATTTTAGAATGAAATTGATCTATTTTTATATTAAATATTGTATATTGTTTACATATTTTTCATAGAAAGTGTAATACATAATCTTAATATTTGTAAAAATTAATTAAAAGAATAATACTAAAAGAGCTTAATACATATATGAATAATAATAACATGACTCAATAACATAAACATGAAAAATTTAAAAGTTTGAGAATGCATTTTATTTGTTATAAACCATTGATTTTAAATTTCTAGCATTAATGGAATAACATGAAACGTGCATGGGTAAATTTCACCGACTGTTCCTCAGCTTTTAACCGACACACTTAATTGTCTCTAAGTGAAAAATTGCAAATAAAAATCTTTCAACTTGGATTAAGTTACTTGAATGTTGACCTAACAACAACCAGTTCCATTTTTAAATAAAAGCGTGAACACAAGCGCCGCACATCAGTTCCCCATTTTTCTTTTTCTCTCTTTGCATTTAAACACATGTGCTCACTACTTTTCTTTTTATTTTCCATTGACGATCTCCCACTAAAACTAGACCTCATTTTTTGCCTTACCATCTCTAACCTTATAACATACCAATTTTGTTCCATTTCTATAGTGACTTTAGGTATTTGAAAAGCAACATTAGATCTCTTATTTGAGGAAAAAGATGAAATGGGGTTGGAAGAGGTAAGAAGATTGTGAAAGCATGGATTTAGTAAAACTAGATAAGCATTTATTGTAATCCATTATGTATGTATGCTATATTTTTTTTAAGTAATCCAAGATAATGATAAATTGAAAATGACAAAAGCAAATTAAGGGTTCAATTTTTAATTTTATGCATGTTTTGTTTTCTTTGCAAATGAGTTTGTGTTGAGCTAATGCTTAATGCATGTTGAAGCTTTGGTCTTTGTTTGTCCCTAAATGCATGTGTTTTATGTGAGTTAAAGTAATCTAATTTATCTGTATATATGTTAAAATGAATATTCTATATGGAATGAGGGTTATTGTTTGGTTGACCTAAATATAAAAAGGGGATTAGTATTTGTTTGGCCTAAATATGAAATGTATTGTGTGGTTACTTATACTATTATTGTCATTATGTATGTTGTTGGCATGTCATAATAGCAATGTGTGTTGTGTTGGAATAATTATTGCAAATAAAAATGTGGATGGCTTTTTACACAATGTGTTCATTATTATGGGAATATGGGGAGTGATCTTATATGGATGGGCAACAATATTTCTTTGAATGTAATAGCAATTGTATGTTTATGATTTGGTTAGATTTAATGTTTTAAAAAAAATACATTAACTTAGATAGGAAATATGCAATATTTTTGAAGAGTGCCTGATACAAAGTATAAGAGTGGGCTTAAATTACTTTCAAGTTACAATGATGTATTTGAAATGTCTTTATATGAGGTTGATGCTGAGGAAATTGATTTGTATGTTAAGCATCTTAGTCATAAGGATCTCATTTATATTATATCTCTAATGACTAAAAAGAAACATAGGATCTCATTTATATTATATCTCTAATGACTAAAAAGAAACATAAATTAGTGACTGAAGGGGTCGAAGAGGAATATAACATGTAGTTGGCCAATCTTCAAATAGTATAGTAAGGAGAAAGTCAGATGTAGTTAAACCTATGAATATCCCTCATCTGCCTAGTGTTGATATCCATTAAACTGCCAATACTAGTGTGTGCAATGTTGATGTTATTAGTCATGAGTTTATATATGGTAAAAGGGATGGGTGTGATGGTGATGGGGATAAAAGTGAGCTGGAAGATGGAAAAAGGGATGAAGGTAAAGGTGAGGTGGACGATGAAAAAAGCTGAGTTGGATAAGGATGAGGTTGATAATGATGAACAAAAAGGGATGAAGCTGAGGGAGGTATGACAACAAGTGATAGGGCTACAGTTGATGATGAGTTTGTAGATCATGACGATGACATACTTGATGAAGATAATGATTTGGTAAATGTAATTAATGAAGTTAAAAAAATCAATAGGAAGACCTAAAGCACATACTCAAAAGGTGACTACTAGTGGATCAGGAGAAACTTTGAGGTTTGAGGGTTGGTCGCATGATGATGACGATGATAAGAGTGGTGAGGATTATTTATCTTTTGATGAACTTTATAGTGGAGATGAGTCTAGTGAATAGAAGGGGATGAGGGTTAGGTTTCTAGAATTGAATAGTGAAAGGGACATGGATGACCTCTCATTTAAAGTAAGGATGGTATTTAAAAATAAAGAATTGTTTATTAAAACATGTAGCAAACATGGCATTAAACATAAATTTTATGTATTTTCCCTAAAGTATGACTTTATTAGGTATAGGTACCTTTGTTACAAGAAATATTGTTGGGTTGTATTTACTAGAAAAAAAAACATGAAGGATATGGCTGACCCTACTTTCCAAGTTAAGACTGTACATTTGACTCACTAATGTGGTAGGGTTTTCATTAAGTTGCATGTGACTACAAGTGGTTAGCAAATAAACACCTAAAAGATGTTAGGTCATAGTCATATTGGAGTACTAATGGGATTATTGATAGGGTTAGAAGGGATCTTGGATTGATAATAGGTAGGATGAAAACATGGACAACAAGAGATCTAACATTAAAGAAACTCAATCGATATGAAGCATATCAATATAAAAGGCTTATAGAGTACCAATTAGAGCTATTAAGAACTAACATAGGAATAATGGTTAAGTTTCGAGGGGATTAATGATTTCAAAGGATGTATATATGCATTGGGGGAACTGAAGCAAGCTTTTTCAACAAGATGTAGACTGCTGATTTTTTTTGGATGGTTGTTAGTAGAAATGGAAATATAGAGGTTAGTTGCTAGTTATTGTTGGGATTGATCTCGATGACTACATCTTCCTTATTATTTATGCAATGGTTAAAATGGACAATAGAAAGAAAATTGGTTATGGTTTTTAACCATGGTTAAAGATGACTTAGAGATGTATAATAGACATGTTTGGGTTTCATGTCTGACACGAAGAAGGTAATCATAAATGTAATATCTATATTTTATATATTGATTATTGTTCTTATTTTGGCCTTACTAATGTAATTGTTTATATTTTAAGGCCTTGTTAGTGCAGTAACAATTATTCCACAACTTAGAACTTAAAAGATGCGTGAAACACCTCTACAACAATTCTAGAGTGAGGTTAAGTGCTATGAATTAAAAGACATGTTGTAGGATTATGCCAGAGCTAGCTACAATGCTAAGCTTGAACAAGCTTTTAAAGTAATTAAAGATTATACTCTTAAGCTAAAAGAGTGATTAAGAAATAGGCCATATGAACATTAGAGTAAGTCATGTTTCTCCTTAACAACAAGCTGTGATATCTTGTTAAATAATGTGACAAAGTGCTTTAATAGGTACATTCTTGATGCTAGAGATAAAGCCATAATTACAACGTTTGAAATTATTAAGACAAAGCTGATGAAAAAGGCTTTTATGAGAAAAAATGATGAAAAGGCTTTTATGAGAAAAGCTAATGAATAGGGTTTTATGAGAAAGCAGTAAATAAAAAATGGAGGGGGTGTTATATGTCCTAAGATTGAAAAGAAATTGGACAAAAACATTACCTTTGCTTGTTGCAATAGACCAGTGTTTAATGGAACTCTTAAAATTAAAGTAGTTTCAAATGATGGATAATTTGTTGTTGATTTAGAAAGAAGAAAGTAGGCTTGTATGAGATATTCCTTATAGTCATGCTAGTGGTTACTTTATTGAAAAGATGAAAATCCAAATAGATTATGGTGCACATTAGTAATATGTGTTAACATATATAAAGGTATACAACCATGTAATCAACCTCATAAAGGGGTATGAATTACACCCAAAGGTAGAAAGGCCAATCCATTTTAACCCACTAACTCCAATAGTAAAAAGAGGCAAAAAGCATATGACAAGAAGGAAAAAAGCTAAAAAGTTGAAAAGGGTAGCAGCAGCAAGAGGCAAGCTTAGAATGGAAGGTTTGATTAAAATCAACTGCTCCAAATGCAAGTAAATGGGCCTTAATGCACTGTCTTATCATGCTTCACAGAGCAAGGTAATGTTGCATATATTTAATGATATACTTTTCTTTATTTTATTGTTAATGTTCATAATTGCATATCTTCTTCATAGTAAAAAAAAAAAAAAAAGAAATAACAAGGCTTCCAAATTTTTAAAAAAAAAACTAGGCATAGTGAACTAACACAACTTGGATCACCAACCACTACTAGATGGATGTAAGTTATCTATGATGTGTTTATGATTTACTAAAATTTGATTAACATGTGTTTGTGTTTATATGTTTCTCCTTTATGCAAAGAAGTAGTCAATCCATAGGATCAGGAGTAGCATTTTGCCAACCAAACCAAAGTAGCAGTGCTACTAATATGGCTCTTACACAAACAAGCCAAGCAAGCAATCATGATGAGAAGTAAGGAAGGAAGGTCACCGCAACACAATCAAGCTCTTAAACATTAATTGTCACTTCCAATAAGAAAGGAAGCTCTTCCAAGTCAATGGTGATGATCAATAAGACAAGCACTAGTGTTATAAATATCCCCAATAGATATATGGAATAATGACCTTGATTATGTTGACATTGCTTGTTATTTTTTGGAATAATGGCATATAGGGATATAGGGATAATGACATTGTTTGTTTTCTTTTTTTGGATAATGCCAATACTTAATGAATGAATGTGGACTTTGAGTAGTTGTTCTATTTTGTTAGTTCAATTTTATGGCCTCAATGTACACAAATCTTATTTTGTCTTAATTTAATGTATAAAACCATATTTTGTTAATATAAAAAATTTTATTTTTGAATGTGTTATGTGAATGTCTTACTTTATGAATGTGTTACATATAGTTCAAGAATTGTGAATATGTTATAATTCATAGAGTTGTGAATAGCCTTAATTAATTATTGTTCTCTTTATAATTTAAGAGTTGTGAATGGTCTTTAGTGACAATTCAAGCATAGATTATATGAATGTGCTACTTTCAATTTAAAGAGTTTGATATAAAAAAGATTGGCAACAAACAATAATATTATCAATAACTTTTTTTTTAAAAAAAAATTCTTATAACATAAGTTCAACTACAATTTTTTTCCTAAGTCAATTGCATTGCAACTTACAAAATCCATCAACACTCTACATTACCAAGTCCGAAATTACAAAATCATGGAAGAGTAACCATTTTCTTGCTTTCAATAGCTACAAGCAAAATTATCAAAAACAGTATCACCCAAGTCCACTTACTCATCATAACCTCTTTCTTGTTCTCTACAAGCTCCTCTCCATTAGCTTCATTTTTATTTTATTTTTTTTGCATTCTTTGGTCTTTTAATCTTCTTAAATAGATTTGTTATAGTTTGGGCTACTTGTGGCACAAATCCTGGACCCTCCCACTCAAAGAAATCATAATGCTCTCTCCTAATCTACATAATTTCAATTTCAAATAAATCACATTCAATGAAACAAAATTTCAATACTCAATCACATAACATTCTTACCCTATATTACACACAACCAGGAAACCTCTTCCTTGGTTTTTCATCACTCTAAGAAGTCTTCAACATTTATTTTTCTCCATAATCACAGATTGATAGGCCGTTAGGCTTGTTTTCTCTTGGTTGCCTAGGTGTGGTTTTGGGGCTGAAGTGTTGCACGAAGGAGAAGACATTTGTAAGTAACATAAAAAAATATCTAGTCTAATTATGAAAGAGAGAAAGACGAAGGAGGGAGCTTGGGGTTAATAGTAGCTATGGATGAAATGAGGAAGATGTTCATTGGCTAGGAAGAGAAAATGAATAGGAGGTGTGTGATGTTTAGATGCAAAGAGAGAAAAAGTAAAGGTGAACTGATGTGTGGTGCCATGTGTCCATGCCTTTTTCTTTTTTTTTACGTCGACCATTAATTGTCAAGTTAGCTTTTAGATAACTTAATCCGAGTTTAGAGACTTTTGTTTTATAATTTTTTATTTAAAAATAATTAGATATGTCGATTAGAAACTGAAGGTCAATTGGTGAAATTATATATATATATATTGCAAAGACAACCTAGTAGTCTTCCACTAATTTTTGAGAAAATAATATTATTTGGATAATATAACATGTGATTTTCATTATTAACTAATCGATCAAAAAAGGGGGGGATTAGTTCTATAAATGTGTAATTTTTTTTAAAAAAAGTTGAAAGTTAAATTTTAAAATTGATGGGCCAAATAGCAAAAATATATAAAGTTCAAAGTTGAGTTTTTCTTAAATTTTAAGGAATATATTTTTATGCAATATGAAAAGAATTTCAGCTTATAGAATTGGTATGTGACATTTTGTTAGCTATCATCCAAATAAGGCCCTTTTGGTTTTTTCATACTTGTGTTTTTCCTATCCAATTTGTGAGGAACTATTTTTAAATTTTTTAGGTACTTTGAAAACTCATTGATGAAAAATATTGCTTTTATTAAAAGAAAATTTACAGTGAGTTAGACATCATTATTATCAATAATTGATTTTAGAATAAGATTAAAAGATATTCTCATTGATAATTAGGTATACATTTTTAATATGACTTTATAAATTAAAATTAATTTTAAATTAATTACTATTTAAAATTTTATAAAATTATTAAATTAGTAATATGAATAAACTATTTTTATAAATAAATAAAATATTTTTAAGATTTAAAATATAATTCGGTAAACATAATAAAATTTTTACAATAGTGATGCTAATAACCACTCTTAATTATCTTGAGCAAATAGCAACCATTACTAATCAATAATGACAATGACAATTTATTTTATTATATATTATTTCTTATATATATATATATATATATTCTTGTCAAAAAAGTCTTAAAAAATTTAAAAATGACCTCACCTATCAACTAAGTCAATTTTGATAAATGTTCTACTTAATTTGATTGCGATTGGAGATCTAACTCATAATCTAACATTTCAAGTCATGCTACGAAGTTTAAATCTTTAATGAATTCTTTCAAATCTTCTTGTGTGTAAGGGTAAATAAATGGCTAAAGGGTCAAATAAGTCATTCAATTTATAACGTAGTGATAAATAAGGGCAAAATGAACTTTTTCATTAAAATTACCTCTAATCTTGTATTATTTTATCAAAATTATTCTTGATTTTGTATTATTTCGTCAAAGTTATACATATTTTGTATTATTTATCATAAAAGTCTAAAATATTAATTAAGAAGGGCATTAGCTTAAGAATGAAAAGTGGACGGGGCATGAGCTATCTCTCATCCCTTTATCCCACTCTCTTGATGGAAAGAATTTTCCTCCTGTTCTCGTCTCTATAGAAACTCCTCGCCCTACAAAAATTCATAGCAAGGTAAATATTTTTATTTTTTCTATTATTTTTTATTTTTTAAAAAATAAATTTTATTAAATTATAAAATAAAAAATTTTATGCTAGAAACAAATATATATAAACTTGTAAAACTATATTTGATTTTTTTAAGTCCCATGAGAAAATCCATTTCAAGGATTATAGTAGGGAATCGTGAAACGAGAGTGTAATTCTATCCCCATCCTATAGAGAAGAAAGGACGGTGATTTCTCACTCTATCTTAGACAAAACTTTAAAAATGATTAGATCATTGAGAAATAAATTAAGGAAAGACAGAGTAGAGATTCTCTACCTTGTCTTAGCTTCAAAAGTGATTCAAAATTGATAAAATTATTTTAATGTCTCCATTGTTTTCTTACAATTAGGGCAAAAGTAGATTCTTCAACTTGGATTCACCTCATTTCAAATCATTAGTAGTGTTCTTTTCTAGTAGTAGCAGTACATTTGTATATTATTATACTCTTATTTAACTCATTTATCTCTATATCGACTGCAATTGGATGGATAAACAAAATTATATTCCACAAATACATTACTCTTTCACATTATTCAATGAATCAACTTTGATTTAGGATAAATTTTATTATTGAAATGAAATTGTGTTTTAGAGATTTAGGGATTTAGGACTCTATAAGGGGATTTAAAGATTTAGAATTTTGGGGGAAGCTGTATTTTTGTTACAGTACAACTAAATTTGGTTGTTTTAAATATGTTTCTTTGCCATTATGTATTTTTAATATTATTTTTTATTTTTCTTATTTTCTCTCTTAAAAAATTGATTTTATATTAATAAATTGCATTTATATTATATATGCTTTCTTTAGTCAATATTTTGAACTTTTATGATGAAATAATACAAGATCAGAGATATATTTGATGAAATCATACAATATCGGAGGTAATTTTGACAAAAAATTTATCTCGCCTTCATTTATCACTCCGTTAAAAGTTGAAAGACTTATTTACCCCTTTAGCCATAAACAATAAAGATGAAACTTTTGTAGGTTGAAAACTTTCTCGTAATGAATTAAATGATTTTTAATGGATAGAGTTGTTCAATTTTTGAGTTAAATTGAAAAAAAAAATCGATCAAACTAAATTTTTTCAATCTTTAATTTGATTTTTTTTTTATATAAATTCGATTCAATTTTGATTTTTTAAAAAATCCTAGTAAAATTGATTTAATTTTTTATCAAAAATTTCAATTTATCTAAATTAAATCAAATTTATATTAAACAAAATAAAAATATTTAAATTTATATTAAATCAAATCAAGATAATTCAAATCTATTTAAAATTTACCATTTATATATTAAGAATATGTCAAAATTTACTAAAAATTTATTATTTATATTAAAATAATTTAAAAATATGTCGTAAAATTTTTTCCTATCCATTCGGTTTTAACAATTTCAACACTGTTGTTGATAGGAATACGACACGTACGCTTGGGCGTTGTAATAACCCAATAATGAAACTACAGCTATAGACCGGTAACAGCCAGAGAAGGTACTCAAAACCTAAAAGGCAATTAAAGTAGGTGACACATTGCTTGCTTATAAAATAACGCCAGCTAGCCATCCACTAATCGCAAACCCAGTGAACATTTCTTTAATGGAACTAACTACTCAGCAATGACTCTTCTTCCTTGTTCGTTCCTTATTGCCCACCCAAGTCTTGAACTGGTCAACCTTTTGAAGTCGTGAACAATAAAGAAAGTCTCCCACATAAACATTGAGTCAAAAATATTCCATAATAAAAGGCCTGTAGCCCACAATTCAGCCGGCATGCATTTCTTCCCATCACAGAGCTCAGACTCCATCCAAAAAATGCAAACCATCTCTCCTAAGCATACCATTGAAAGCCTTCAAGTTCCGGCACGGCCGTCACTGGCCGGAAGAACCAAAATGGAGGGCAATCGGGTTCGAAGAAATCACATATCATCGTCTAATTCTCCTAGGCCACGGCCGTCTTGTACTTGCTCAAACGGTCGTCCCGGTTCGGTCAAGTGTAGCCCGCATGGTTATGCTGTGCCTGGTCATAACAAGTTGAGGAGACATCAGGCAAAGAAAGAGATATTAAGAAGAGCGTTGACACCCCCGAATCGGAAGCTTACCCTTCGGTGGTGGAATTTCCGGCCAACTCCTAGTCGTCTCTCTAATATGTCCATGGCTTAAGTTGCAATAGTTGTCTAGAACTGATTTTTCCTCCCTTTCTTGTTAATATGGATATTGTACTTTTCTTCATCGGTATTTCTATGGGATGTTTGTGTAATTTCTTGATGATTGATTATTCCATTGAGATATAACAATTATTATTCTTGATTGGTTGGTGAAGATTTTCAAGAAATTCATATTTTGTTTCTCTGTTACCGGGATGATCATCAGGGGGAAATAAAACACCAGAAATAGAAGAACATTTGAAACCTGATTAGTTGAATTCCAATAGAAGAACTGATTGACAGCTCAAAAGAACATAACTAGTGGACTTGAAGCCTAAATTAGAGAACAAATCGGTCTGTGTCAAACCAATAAAATTGGGCATTGTAAGGCCAGCCCAATGATTAACATACATAAAAGTGAGCCAATTTACTGTTTAGTCTTTTGAATTTGACATAATTAATTAATCAGTCCCTTTATTTTTATTATTTAATTAAATATTCTCAATATTCGACTTCATTAATGGAAAGGCCTTCAGTCCCATGAAAACTTAATTTTCTGTGAGTCAGTTAAAAAAATCAAAATTTGAATAAAGAACCTAAAATACTTTTAAGAATATATTTTTTAAAAAAAGTTTTCAAATCACAAGAATCTTATTTTTTTTACTTATTACTGTGTTGCACAATAGAGAGGAAAAAGATACTAAACTTGTTGAACAATAGTAGAAAAGAGAGAGAAAAATGACATAATCTTCAAATTTCTAATTTTTTTCTTAAAATTATTCTTTTTTTTCTTTTTTTTAGTATTTAACACAAGTATCATATTGTTAAAGTGTCAGGATATTTAGTACAAGTGACAATAATAGTAAATATGGCAGATAGAAGAATATAAAAAATTATGCATTTAACAAAATAATTAGTATTAAAATTTTTTAGGTAATAGACAACTCCAACAAACTCTTTTATTACTATAAGAAAGATAGGCAACAGATTTTTAGAGATTGATGTATTTTAGCTATACTTTTTACCACAAATTCGACGGGGACGAGGGGGAAACAACAACAGTGTTGAAGTAAATAAAGAGTAAATAGCACGAAAATTATAATTGAAATTCAAGAATAAATTTTGCTTTTGAAAAAGGATAATTAGATAATTCACATTAATTTTTTTTTAAAATTTAATATTGTGGTTGGACATTTGAAGAACATTACAATATTTTTCTTGATTTTTATCAATTTTTCCTCCTCCTCATTATGGTTGATATTCGTAGAGTATAGGTTTAAGAATGTTGGAGTATTTAATTAATCTTTTTGTACTTAAATAAAAATGTGTAGAATATTTTAGATGAATTAATATTAGATTGTACAATGACAGTAAAATTTATCATTTTTTAAAGCTTTTCATAATAGTTTGATAATTATGAAAATATGAGAAAGTGATTGATTGTCTAAAAGGATGCAAGGATTCAAGTTTACACAAAATAAGCAAAATATAAAGACTATAATGTGATTTATTATTAAAACTAAATGCAGCAGTTGACTGGAAAAATATAGGGAGTAAAAAGCAAAATATTTTAAAAAATGGGGATGAATAGGTTGAGTTGCAAGCATTTTCATTAGGTTAATGATAATTTAAATCTATATCTTTGTGTGTATAAGAAAATAGCTAATTACTGATTGAAAAATCCATCGAAAATAATGTGAATTCCATCAGTAACCAAAATTATCGATGGAATGTCGATAAAAAAAAGTCAATCAACAAAAAGATGGTTGGTAAATGGTTACTGATAGAATTTGTGATCCATCATCGATGAATTTTTGGATGGATAATCCGTCGGCAAGTGGAAAACCAAATTGTTGTCAATCATTGACAAAAAGATCGTCGCTAAATTCATTGGTGATTGGGGAATAAATCCATCAGTAATTTGTTGGCATTTTTTTTAAGATGATTTTTTAAATTTATATATATGTATATGCAAATCTATACAAAAAAAAAATCAAGATTTTAATTAAAAAACATAAATCAAACTAATATCTGTTGCGTCCTCCTGATTGGACAAATAATCATCAATAATAATTAGATGCAGGAGGAGTAGTAGAAGGATCAACAACAATAAGAGGAATAACAAAGGGATCAACAACAAAAGCAGGAGTAGCAGCAACACCAAGGCCTAAAGCAGGAGGAGTAAAAGTAGGAATAGGTGGCATAGGCGCCTGCAGATGAGAGAGGAATAGGTATCCCAATCTGCTGGAACGTGGAGTGCAACTAGTCCTCCATAACATGCATTTATGTATCAATAAACTGGACATGGGAATGATATATTGTGATCCTCTTATGTACTCACTTATCAACCTCTCGTTGCAAGTTCTTGATGAAAGGTGGTGGAGTGGAAGAAGAGTTGGCGACCAAAGAATTGTCATAAAAGTATGGGGCTTGATTACCCATGCCTAGCACCATTGCTAGCAGGAAAATCTCATGCTCATCCACCTGACAAGACTCACTGGATTGGGAAACTGGATGAGACAGATGGTCACATTATCTACTGATATCATTTTGCATTTTGAAAAATATTAGTGATAAATGTAATAATATAATAACACAAAAAATTAATTTACATGTTAATATGTTATAACTTACATTAACACTCCTCTAGTGTGTATTAATGAAGGTCTACATATCATGTTATCTTGTGTGCATATACATGAAGACATCGATAGACAAAACCTCTCATCCCAACTGTTGAGCCTATAATCGAGTTAACGAAAATAAAAATTAGAAAAACTTAATTAAAAAAATAAAAGCTAATTAATTGCCAGTTATTTGGCGTGCTGTGAATGGAGTATAGACCACATGTTTGCTTGGATAAACCTGATCCAAGATCTCAATTCTCTGTCCTCTTATTGAGGTTGGCCTGGCGAGACTAAGACTAAAAGAAAAAAAAAACCCACTGTGTCTGTTAATGATCCTAAGTCTCGTCAAACACTCAAGTCTTCTTACTCTTATGCTTCAGGTCATGAAGTATATCATTGTACCTTCCCTCTTAAAGAATGTTATTTGAACCAAGGTGTCAGTCACCTGGTCTCACTGAAACTACTTTTGTAAACAATAAAAAAAACATAAAAATTAGTTAATAAATAAAATTAAATGATATAAATATTTAGCTTTGAGTTGAAAACATGATATACCTTGAACTCCTTCGGTGGCCCTTGTGCACCAAGAAAGGGAGTTGAATTGATGAAAATTTTAAATTTTACAGGGAAGATCAATGATTAAAGTTTATAAGAAAGAGTAGAAGAATATAAATAACACACAAGATTTATAGTAGTTTAACAAACTCTACATCCACTCATCGATTCTTTAATTGGTTATTTCACTAACTCTAAATGGTGTTTTACAAGTTTACACCTAACTTTATAATGTGTTTTACAAAAGCTCACACACAACCTTATGCAAGTGTTTTCCCGAAGGCTTACATTCAAACCTATATAAGAGTTTTTTATGGCTTACTCTTACACTCAAACCTATACAAGAGTTTTCTATGGCTTACTCCTAAACCCAGTCCCAAAGGTGTTTAAAGACTGACACCAAACCTTATACAACTCATTCATAAAGGGTAAATGAGATAGAGAGGGTGAGAGTCAAAAAAATAAAGTTGTAAGAGTTTGGCCTTAGTAAATACTCTTCTCTTGTATTTATATCTAATTGGTAGAATATTTATAGGTTACACCCACCAAAGAATCGTTACTAACAAAACTATCTTCATAGCTTAAAAGTTGGTGGCAAAATCCTACATTTAATGCTTGTCAGACAAATATCATAGTTGAGACAACCACATCACAATTGCAATTCAAGTTTTTCGCTCTGAATTTTGCTTGTTGATGACTGAGACCTTCAATTGTGTCTAACAGTTAGTGACACATGGTAGCACAACATTAGTTGTTCACAAAATTAGCCATTAGAACCCTCTTTTGTGACTTAAACATCTCAGATATTACATGTAGATCACAATCGCTACATAGGTCATGCTGACGAAGCGGGTTGTGATTTTAGGTCACGAACTAGCTTGAGTATATTAAGATTGTGTTGATGGAGAGTTGCAGTCTCGACACATAGGTTGTGCTTGCGACACTTGAAGTTTCAAATGGCTCTTTGATGCATTACAAGCTTGAATTCACTTCAGATGCTCTCCTTTGATGGTTTAAATGTAGTGGTCGCGAATCCCACTGTGAAAACTATCACAAAAAGGTTTGCCCAATTTGTGTTCAAGTTTTAGCATGGTTGCAGTTGCTACACAAGAGCTAGTGGTCACAACTTAGGCTTAAAATTTAATTTCTTCTCCATTTAACTTTCAATAAAAATCTAACTTGATTTTTGCAATAGCAACACTTAGGGTAGATGTTTAGAACCTCTCAATCTATATTGTTAAGATTAAAAAAGAGTTTTATCCTAGGTTTGACTAACCTAGTCCAATAATCTCTCCTTTTTTGATTTTGACAACCTAGATTGAAATATGCAAAGGATAAATGCTTGACATGCTAAGTTTAATAATGCAAGAATAAGAAAAATAGAATTGAGAGAATGTTCCCCCTTAAGATATACTCCCCCTTAGTTATATAAGTATTACAAATAGGTTATTTTATTCATTATTCGTCTTATCTTTTCTTTTTAACATTAACAATTTTCTATATCCTTTTCTTTTTTTAACAGTAACAACTTTGCATATTACTTCTCCCCTTTTGGCAAGATTAAAAATAGAAAGAGAAAATAAAACAATATAATCAACTTATCATTATCAAAATAAACTAATGAAGATAACATAATTCATAGGAGAAAAGAAAATAAGAAGCATAAATGATTGCATTAAGTAAATAAGAACAAGTGCATAATTTCAAACATTGAAATGTTTGATCACAACACGAATGGGCCAAATGAACAAAAAACAAACAATATAAAGAAATGGAAAAATAGAAATAAAAGGAAACTTAAGAAAATAGAGAAAGATAAAAAGCAAAAGAAGGAAATTAGTTAACATCATTGTCATTGAGGTCTTCATCCTTTCCCTTTTTTTGTTGTTGTGTTGGGGTTTCTCCCTCTTTTTCATCCGTTGAGAATGCAAAATCTAGAAGGTGACACTCCTCAATCCCAATTTTGCTTTGCATCTCCATAATGTTTTCATGGAGGAGTTGAAGAAAGTTAAGCCTTTTGAGAACTTTCTTTAACAACTTGAAGACTTTGGCTAAAGAAGATAAGGATTATAAAGAAGATTGGGAAGAGGAGGATGCTTTTCCTTTTCCTTTACCTTTAAAAGCTTGGGGAGGTTCCTCTTGAGGCATATCTCCTTCACCTTCCTTAATTACAAATCTTTTTCTCTTGGAGGCTTAGGATACCTCTTGTATCTTTACACCTCGAGCTCTAAGTAAATATTCATAAGTATTTGCTTTGGTGGATTTGGCATTAAGTATATAGGTGAGATCAAGAAAGTTTTTTCTAGGATTAAGAGAGGGGGTAAGGTTGGCTTTAATTTCAGGAGTTAAAGCCCCCCGCATGCCTATAAATGGTAATAATGTGAGATGGAAAATGGAATTGGCTCTTGGTTATTAAGCTCATATGTGCCAATTGATCGATAAAAAGTCTACCGATTTGAATATGAACTTTGGTAATAAGGAAATAAAGAAAGGTCAAGTCTTTTTATGAAACTTTTCATCACCATCACCCCTCATATTTATAGAAAAGGTGATGATGCAATAAAGAAGCCAACAGATAAGGTTTTGATATTTTTGGAAACTAATTTTTTTTTGTTTCATATCTCTTTTCAATCAAGATCTCCTTGCAAAGTCATAAATGAAATCGATGGAGGAAAGGATGAAGGGGTCTTATTCATTTAAAGGAAGATTGGAAAAAAAATAATTTATGGGTAAATGATGAAATACTCTTTACCAAAACATCTAAAAATAACACCATACATACCTATTTGAGAAGTAACATCCTTACTTACTTGCATGGTGCACATCAATTCCTTAATTATCTCCTCATAAGTGGGCTCTGTTTAGTAAATGAAGTCCATCCATCCTAAGTCGTTGAGGTACTTTTTGATTTCCTCATCAAGGTGGATAGTGGTAAGCATAAATTTAGATGGGATTCAATTTGGTTAGATTACCTTATTCTTATTGGCTTCATAATGGTCTTTCTACTATTTTCATCTTGTGAAAAGGAAGAGAGGATCTAAGAAGAGGGGATGAGGATTAGGCTATGCCCTTTCATTTCTTTAACCTTGTAAACTTCTTGGGAGCCATTGATGATGATAAAAAGAAACAAGGAAGTTATAAGATTTAGAGAATGAAAAAAATGGAGATTTATGGGTTAGATGAAAGAGAAATGGAGAACAGTGGAGAGAAGGGGTTAAAATGGGTTTAAATAGGTGGAGATGGGATGAGAAAGGGTAAAAAATGGTCAAAAATGCATTTAAAAAAGAAGATGCACTATTTGAGGGGATAAATTAATTATTGCCCAATGATTACCAACTGGTCCTAACCTCTATATACATGTCTCACTTATGATTTCCAAAAAACAAAGTAATGAATAGGTTTCCCTTAAACAAGAATAAGGACATCAATCAATTATTTTGAAATTCACAAGATTTCATGATGGTAACACTAGGTCATAGTAGCGAAACATGAAAATGTTCGAAAGATAAAATTGACTTGAAAGTAACGACCGTGACTATAAGTCTTGATTATGATTTAGAGGTAATTTTCAAAAAACACCTTAAAATTAAACTTTAAATAGTTGGCATAAATGAAGTGTGATCATATTATATCTTAATGGTCAATTTATGCATTTGAATGTAGAAAATCTCAAGTGCACATCAAATTGACTCATCTAGCATGCCAAAACATAACAAGTAATTCACATAAACATATCAAACAAATCAAGTAGTCATTAATTAGTAATAATATATGCATATTATGAGATCCATCTTCATCCTAGAGAGATTCCATAAAGCATCCCAAGTTCCTTTTTTATGTTCATTTTTTTCTTCATTAAGGGGTTTAGCGAAAATATTCACAAGTTAATGGTTAATGTTAATGAATTCTAACACCACATTATCATTTTGCACATGATCTTCAAGAAAATGATGTCTAATGTCAATATGCTTGTTTCTTAAATGTTGGATGAGATTGTTAGAAATATTTATTGCACTTATGTTATCACATTTGACTGGAATGTGATTAACAACTTTGCCATGATTCTTGAATTGTTGTTTCATCCAAAGAACTTGAGTGCAACAATAACCCACCACCACATATTTCGCTATGGAGGTGGATAAAGTAACCAAAACTTGCTTCTTGCTAAGCCAAGAAACCAAACATACACTAATAAATTAACAAGTTTCAAAGTGCTCTTCATATCTAATAATCTATTTGCATAATCTGCATTTGAATATCCAAGAAGACTAAATGATAAATTTCTAGGATACCAAAGTTTTAAGTGCAATGTACCATGTAAATATTTCAAAATTCTCTTAACCGCATGAAAATGTCATTCCTTAGGATAAGATTGAAATCTAACATACAAGCAAACACTAAAAATAATATCGAGTCTAAAAGCAGTAAGATAGAGGAGAGTGTCAATCATTCATCTATAGTTCTTTTTATCTATAGGCTTACCTTATTATTCTTTATCTGGCTTAATTAATGCACTCATTAGAGTTTTGGTTGCTTTGCATCCATCCATGCCAAACCTTTTGAGTAGCTTTTTTATGTACTTGGCTTGGTTAAAGAAGATGCCTTCTTTGGCTTGCTTAATTTGAAAACTAAGAAAGAACTTAAGCTCACTCATTATACTCATCTCAAATTTCGTAGTCAAACACTTGGCAAACTTTCCACAAAGAGATTCATTAGTAACACCAAATATAATATCATCAACATAAATTTGCACAATGAATATATCCTTATTATGCTTCTTCACAAACAATGTTATGTCAACTTTGTCTTTTTCAAAATCATTTTTCAAAAGAAATGAACTAAGCTTTTCATACGAAGCTCTTGAGCTTTTGTCAAGCCATATAAAACCTTAGTTAATTTGAAAATATGGTTGGGAAAAACATGAGATTCAAAACTCGGAGGTTGTTTAACATAAACTTCCTCTTGTATAAATCATTTTAAAATGTACTATTCACATCCATTTGAAAAAGTTTAAAGTTTATATGACATGTAAATGATAAAAGAATTCTAATGGCCTTTAATCTTACTACAGAGGCAAAATTTTCATTAAAATCAATGTCTTCCTCTTGGTTGTAATCCTTTATAACTAATCTAGCTTTGTTTCTAGTGATGAAACCTTGCTCATCTAACTTATTCCTAAACACCCATTTGCAACCTATAACTGGGAGTTCCTTAAGTCTAGGTACAACCTCCCAAACCTTATTTCTTTTAAATTGGTTGAGTTCCTCCTGCATAGTAATCGCCCAATTCTCATAATCAAAAGGCTTATCAATTGATTTTTGCTCAATTTGAGAAATAAAAGCAAGATTATTTTCTAAAGCATTTAATTGCACTCTTATAATTACTCTCTAAGATGTTTCACTAATGATTGGATCTTTGGGATGATCCTTAGAATATCTCCAATCTTTGGGATGATCCTTAGAATATCTCCAATCTTTGGGGAGTTCTTTAGCTTAGTTCTCTTCTTGTTGAGGCTGAGCTTGCTTTTTCTCTTGTGATGGCTCATGATCCTTAAGCTCAATCTCATTTTCGTTGAATGTTAAGTTTAACTCCAACTTCTCAAAGTCACCTATAAGATCATTAATAAGAGAACCTTTCCTAAGACCAAGTTTGTTAGACTCATCAAATATAATATTCATAGACTCTTTAACCACCTTAGACTTTTTGTTAATGACCCTATAGGCTTTGTAGTAGTGGAATAACTAAGAAAAATTCATTCATTGATTTTTTAGGCAAAATTTCTAAGGTTGTCCTTAGTATTAAGAATGTAGCATTTACAACTAAATACTTTATGATAAGCAATCTTAGAGGTTTTTTTTCCATTTCATAGCTCAAAAGAAGTTTCATTTAGAATGAGTCTTTTGAAAACACAATTTGTAATATAACATGAAGTATTGATGGCTTCGAACCAAATGTAATTAGGTAAAAAAAAAAAAAAAACTCATTAAGCATAATTCTAGCCATCTCTACCAAAGCTATTTTTTTTTCTCTCTATAACATTATTTTGTTATGGTGTTCTAGGAGTAGAATAGTTGTGAAAAATCTCATTTTCTAAGCAATAGTTTTCAAAAAATTCATTTTGAAATCCCTTTCGATGATCACTTCTAATAGAAGAAATGAAGTAACCCTTTTAATTTTGAACTCTTTTGGCAAAACTTTGGAAGCATCAAAAGTGTCACTCTTATCAGCTAGGAAAGAGATCCAAATAAATCTAGAATAGTCATCAACAAGCATAAATGCATAATGTTTTTCACTTAAACTAGCATTCTTAGTAGGTCTAACTAGGTCCATATGAATAAGTTAATAAGGCTTAGAAGTACTTACAACATTTTTTACCTTGGAGGATGCTTGGTGTTGCTTCAATATTTAACAAGGTCTACATATCTTGTCCTTTATGAATTTGAGCTTTGAAAGACCTTTGCTTAGCTCTCCTTTTGATAGATGTTGTAGAAGCTCCATACTAGCATGTTTAAGTTTTTTATGCCAAAACCAAGTCTCATTGCTAATAGAGATAATACACTTAAAGGATTGGTTAGCTAAATTGTTTAATTCAATTAGGTAGGTATTAACTCTCATTTCAACCTCGAATACTACCTTCTTATCCACGAAAGTGGTAACCTAACATTCTCTAGGGTCAAAGGTGACTTAATTATCTTTGTCATATAATTGACTCACTTAACAAATTATATTTCAAACCCTCAACCAAAAGAACATTATAAATGAGAGAGCAACCTTTCTTACCAATAATTTCAATGTCAATTACCTTACCCTTAACATTGTTCCCAAATATGACATTGCCACCATCATTCTCTTTAATGGCTATAACTTCTTATTTATGGTCATGTGTTTTGAGCATTCAATATCCACATGCCAATCATTGTCCTTTTTAGTGGATTCTAAGTATTCCTACAAAGCAAAAACATTTTATCTTTATTTAGGTACCTGAGCATAACTGGGTCTTTGGGGGTTAGGCTTGAAAAGGTTGTTCAATTTGAGGTGTGCCTTCCTAATGTAGCAAAAAATGTTAATATGTCTATACTTCATGTAATAATGGCATTAGAGTTCAGACTTATAAGTCTTTTTCCTATGCAGTACTTTAGTATAAGTAGGAGACCTTTTCACACTTTTGTTATGTGGATAAAAGTACATGAGTGATGAGGAGTAAAAAGGAAGTTTTTGTGTTGGTGTGTTTAAGCATGCCTCTTTGTGTACATGTTTGCATGGTTGGCTCTTTGAGGCTTAACTCTTAAGCTTTGGGGAGCCTTTCCTTTACCCTTAGGCATAGGTGGTTTGGTGTTTAAAGTACTTTTCTTTCTAATAACCTCAATACTAGAAGTTTGAGGTGTAGATGCTCTAATGAATGTAGGACGAGAAGATGTAAACGAGGAAGCTTCATTGAAACCTAAACCATGTCTCACCAAAGGTAGTCTTTGAGATACGATAAGTGTATCCAAAGATTAATTCCCTTTGTGAATTTTAGAGATGAAATTTCTAAGTTTAATAATTTCACCTTTTAAAGAATCCTTTTCTTTTCTCAAAGAATCAAGAGAAGATGGAATTTTGGAAATATTTTCCCAAGATTTCTTGAGTTCTTTATTAGAAGTTCTTAATTCTTTTACAAGTTCATCTAAACTTTTAAATTCATCCTTAAGTTTTGAACACTTTTCTTATAACTTGTCATTTGATACTTATATTTATCACATCTCAAGGTTAAAGCTTCAAGAAGCTCATCATCTATCTCATCTAATACATCATAATCATCACAAGAGTGTGAAGAAGTGCTTACCTCATTAGGGGAGTCCTTTTGAGCCATAAAACATAGGTTGACAAGTTCTTCATCTTTTTCTTTCTCACTTAAGCTATCATTCCAACTAGCCTTAAAACTTTTCTCTGTGTCCTTATCCCACCTTTTCTTATTCTTTAACTTAGGACAATCGAATTTAATATGCCCTTGCACCCCACACTTAAAGCAAGTTACATCATTATTCTTTTCTTTGAAGTTAGGAGATGCCCTTTTGAAGTTCCTCCTATCTTTTTTCCTTTTTATGAGCTCTTTGGTCCTTCTTGAGAGCATTGCTAGCTCCTCTTCTTGTTCCTTATTTTTGTAATTATCACTAGAGGCAACTTTACCCTCATTGTCTTTGCTTAAAAACTTGAGAGCAAAAGTCTACTTTTTTACTTTTTCATTCTTGTCTCATTATCCCCTCAACTTCTTCATCTCCTCATCCTTCTTTATGGTTAGCTCATGAATGAGTAGTTTGCTAATAAGGATATCCATTGGCATCTTTCCAATTTTTGGATTGGATTCTTATATATTACAAACTCTAGCACCAAACTTTTCAAGAGGAAAAGATTTGAGCATCTTAATGTTTACCTCATGATTTGTGAGAATTCTTTCAAACTTTTTCATGTTTATGACAATAGAGAGAAGTCTATTTTATCATGTTAGTGATGTTTTCATTATCTTTTATCATGAAAAGTTTCCACTTCATCACATATATCTCCAACCTATTAGATTTCAAAAGAGTTATGCCCTCATGGTAGTTCTCCAAGGGTTTCCATATTCCATGTACGGTTAGGCAATATTGAACTCGACCAATCTCTTCTTTTAACATTGAGCTTAGTAGAATAGTCATTGCCCTCATATTCTTCCCATTGGACTTTTTATGAGCCTCCACCCATTCTTTCCTTAAAATTAACTCTTCGCTATCATCCACCACCTTAGTTAGTGGTTTCCAGTCTTTGGCTACAACTTCCCATAAATCCACCACATCATTATCTAGGTATATCTTCATTTTATACTTCCAATGAGTATAGTCGGATCCATTAAAGAATGGCTTGAAGTGGGTGTGGATTCCTTCTTCTGCCATGATCTTTTCTCGCATAATTAAGGCTTTTATTTGAGACCTTGCTCTAATACCACTTGTTGGCCCTTGTGCGCTAAGAAAGGGGGTTGAATTGGAGGGAAATTTAAATTTTAGAAGGAAGATCAGTGATGAAAGTTTACAAGAAAAAGTGAAAAAATAAAAAGAATACACAAGATTTATAGTGGTTCGGGTATTAACAAACCCTACATCCACTTTCTAATTCTCTAATTAGGTATTTTACTAACTCTAAATGGTGTTTTACAAGCTCACACCTAACTTTATAATGTGTTTTACAAAGACTCACGTACAACCTTATATAAGTGTTTTCCCAAAGGCTTGCACTCAAACCTATACAAAAGTTTTTTTTTTTGTGGCTCACTCTTAAACTAATTCCCAAAGGTGTTTAAAGGCTTACACCAAACCTTATTCAACTTAATCACAAAGAGAAAATAAGAGAGATAGAATTAAGAAACAAATTTGCAAGAGTTTGACCTGCTATTCTCTTACATTTATGTCCATTTGGTAAAGTATTTATAGGTTACACCCACCAAAGAATCATTACTAACAAAACTATTTCCATATCTTAAAAGTTGGTGACAAAACCCTACATTTAATGCTTGTCAGTCAAAATTTGCAATTGAGATAACCAATCGTGGTTGTGATTTAAGTTTTGCTTTGGATTGTGCTTGTTCACCGTTGATACCTTCAGTTATGTCTAATGGCTAGTGACACATGGCAACACAACATTAGTTCTTTATAAAATTAGTTGTTAAAACCCTCTTTTATGACTCAAGCATCTCAGGTGCAATAAGTAGATCACAATCGCTACGTAGGTCACACTGGCAAAGTTGGTTGTAATCTTGGGTTGTGAACTAGTTTAAGTGTATTAAGATTGTGTTGAAGGAGAGACACGATCTTGACGCATAGGTCACGACCATGACAGTTTAAATTTCAAATGACTCTTTGACATATGAAATGCTTGAATTGGCCTTCAAATGCTCTCCCTTAAAGGTTTAAGTGTCACAGTTGAGACTCCCACCTAGAAAAGGTTTGTCCAATTTGTATTCAAGTTTTAGCATAGTCGCAGTCACTACGTAGATGCTAGCAGTCATAACTTAGGCTTCAAATTTGATTTCTTCTTTATTCAACTTTCAATAAAAATCTAACTTTATTTTTGCAATCACAACACTTAGAGTAGATGTTTATAATCTCTCAATCTATGTTGTCAAGATCAAAAGAGAGCTTTGACCTAGGCTTGACCATCCAACATCCTCCTAATAGAAGGTCTTCACAAACTGTGGAAGCTTCTTCCATGTATAACCATTGAGATAGATCTTCTGCTTGTATGTCTTTTAATATGCATGGAAGCATCTATTAAACAGATACAAACTGAAAAAATAAAAATATTTAGTGTCATAATTATTAAAAATTTAATAAAAAATAAAAAAATAATTATAACATACCTCCCATGCTATAAAGAAATCTGAGGTCGTAACTTAGGAGTAGGCACTGTATAAACATCATTCGGATCTATTGGCATAGATGTAACTTTGAATGCGGTAAGATTAGATGGCATAGAGAAGTCAATGGAGGAGTTGAAGAAGATAGATTTGGAGGAGTTGAAAAAGATGAAGTGAGAGGAGTCGAAGAAGTAGGCAGAGCCAGAGTCAACGACAGTGAAGGCATAAAAGCTGCAGGGTTGGATGGATGAAGTAGTGGCAAAGGTGGCTTGAGATCACGTCCTTTACCTAATGTACAACTTGTAATAGGTGTACCAAAACTGCTAGGTTTCTATGTCCTCTGAATTTATTTATAAAATTATATATCAAATATAATATTTACATAACAAAAAGTATAATTTATGAATCTACATATATCTACAAAAAATATAATTACAATGAAATTTTTTAATGAGTCAAAATTATCATACTTTATATTATCTTCATATATTATTTCTTTCAATGATTTATATTTTGATTGCAGCTCCATTTCATCGACAAACTGAATATCTCCATTTTCATCATTTAAATTGATGAATGACTTACCCTAATCATTTAAACTTCATGATGCTTCATCCTCCATAATTTCCACTATAAGAAAATACTGCAATATCGATGAAATTTACTGATGGATACAAATCCATCAACAAATTCTAATGGATTAGCAATGACAAATGGTGGGCACCATAATAATCACTTTACCGACAGAATCTTGACGGAATGTCAACGATAATAACTAATGTACTATATTTGTTGGTAAATTTTAGCGCAAAAAATTATCGACATAATCACCAAAAGTCACACGGGAATTCGTGGAATTAGAGTTTTATCAGTGATCCATCGATAATTTGTTAAATAATAGTTCATAAAACATATCGACGGATTATCGATGGATTAATTAATGTGACGTGATAATGTCCATTAGAAATTTATCGGTAAATGTAAAATAAAATATATCGGCATACCCTTTTCTTTTCTTTTTTTTTTTTCCCTTTCTTATTTCCTTTTCCCCACTCTCTGTTTCTCTTTCTCTCTTTCCACCACATCGATTGTCTTTCGCCACTAGCAGTGTTTGCGCCTCCACCACACTCCCTACTACACCTGTCTTCCCCTAGCTCTCTCTCTCTCTCTCTCTCTCTGTGCATGTGCACATGTGTGTGTGTGTATGTGTGTGTTGTCACTGTCGCAGGTGCCATCACTGAGGAGACAAGAGATATTTACCATTGCCGACATCAAGGAGAAGCTGCCAATGCTGCACCAAGCTCAGTTGTGTTGATATGAAATAGAATTTTTATTATTTAGGAATATTGATGTAAAAAATATATTTTTTGATTATTTAGGAATATTGATATAGAAAATATACTCATATAAATTTTGTAAATTAGATGATTATTAATATTGTAGTAAATATTGACAATTTTAATTTAATTCTGTAAATTAGAAAATTAGTTGAATTATTGTTGAAAATGTAGAGAATTTTTTATTATAATTTAGAAAATATATTAATTCTGTAAATTAGCAAAATATGTAAATTTTGTATTTAAATTCTGTGTAAATTTTGTGTTTGTGAATTTTGTAAATATATTAACTCTATATATTTAGTATTTGTTATTTTTTTTTGTATTTTGTGAATTTGTTGAATTTTTGGTTGGATTTTACTGAATCTTTTGCATTGAATGTTAATGATTTTGTGTGAATTATGAAATTGTATTTAGTACATTTTATTGAATATCTATTAGTGAATTTTTGTGAATTTGTGAGTTATGGAATTATAGTGAATATTATTGAGTAATGAAATTTTATTTAATGTTAGTCAATATTTTGTAATTAATATTTGTGAGTTGGTGCAAATAATGGAGTTATATTGAATATTATTGAGTTATGAAAATTTAGTTAATTTACTGAATATTTATTAGTGAATTTTGGTGAGTTTGTATAAATTATGAAATTTTAGGGAATTTGTGTCAATTCTGAAAGTTTAGTTAATTTTAGTGAATTTTTATGAATTGTGAAATTTTATTGAAAATTAGTGAAGTTTATTATGAAATTTAATTAATTTAATTGGGTTGTTACATTTTTATTATTGAATATATTTTTAATTTGTACATGTATATATATATATATATATAAATGAATTTTAGTTTATTATTTTAAATTTGTAATTAATTTGTAATATTTATAATGAATTATGGTGCATTTTTTTTTAATTTTCAGTGAAGTTGTACTATTTATATTTACAACATAATTTGTAATTAGGTTGTTATTTTTGTTGCGTCACATGTTGTATTTGTGCTTCAAAAGATTGATATTTAATTTAAAAGTTGTATAAATTTTAAAATCAGAAATAAGTAAATTTCAATATTTGATTATGTAATTATAAAATATCTGCATGATAAATTATGAAAAATTGATTGATACATTATGAAATTTTTGTATGATATATATTATGAAAATTTTGAATGTATAGCATATATGTTTAAAATTCTATGCCTTTCATGAAATATAAGAATATTTCATAAAGTTATATAAATTAGATTTCATTAAATTTCATAAAATCCCTCTAAAATTTGGCAAAATTTAAATGGTTTACAATAAATAATGAAACTAATAATATCCCATTAATGACATAAAATTTACACTGTGTCAAAAAATTTCATAAAATTTGAAATAATTAATAGAATTTCAATAAAATTTAAAAAACATTAATAATGTCCATAAAAAATTCAATAAATTTATTAAAAAAAGCCAAAAAATTAAATAAGTACAAAAAAATTTCAAAAATTTCAAAGGTTTCATACAATTAATAAAATTCCAAAAAATTATTTCATAATTTTTCAAAGGTTTTGGAATTTTTTAATAATTTAAAATTTTAATTTAAAAAATCTCAAAATTTAATTTAAATTTTAAAATTCCACAATATTTTTAGTTAATTTAAAAATTCCACAAAATTTCACAATATTTTAATAAAATTCGTCAAAATTTAATTTAAATTCTATAAAATTCCATAAAATCTGATTTTAAAATTTCAAAGTATTTTAATAAAATTCTGAAATTTTAATTTAAATTCCATAAAATTTAAGTTTAATTCCATAAAGTTTAAATAAAATTCCATAAAATTTAATTTAAAAATTTCATAATATTTTGATAAAATTCTATAAAATTAATAAAAAAAATGTCCATAAAAAGTTTTCATAGAATTTCATAAAATGCCCATAAATTCTTAAAGTTGAATATTCCAAAAAAATTCATAGAATATATTAAAATTGAATAATAAATAGCCCAAAATTTCATAAAAAATTTCATATAGTTTGATAATTTGTGCTTGTAATGTTAAATTTTGTGTATTTGTAATGTTTTATAGTTTGTTCAAATGTACATAATAAAGAAAAAATTTTATTGTATAAAAAGATATGCCTGAATTTCCTATAAAATACTAAATATTGGCATAAGTATAGATACTCGTTTGATGTCATTCTCATTTAATTTTTAGATGACACTGAACTGTCTTAAGTGGATCGTTTAAAAATGTCATTGTATGATATAACTTGTACACAATATACTTCATTTATGTTGCTTTAAATTTCAGTTGATCATCTTTTACATGTTCTTTTAGTACATAATAGAAAATGTTTTTATACTATTTTGCATTAGGAGAACTGG
This sequence comes from Omphalea diandra, assembly GCA_949677035.1. NCBI lineage: Eukaryota > Viridiplantae > Streptophyta > Magnoliopsida > Malpighiales > Euphorbiaceae > Omphalea > Omphalea diandra. Next base: position 1,672 of record CATIWR010051487.1, on the reverse strand, counting down.
GTGAAGATGCTGCCAAAAATTTGGAAACTGTGTGAAGTATATTTATACAGTTAAAAGTTATATAGCAATGAATTTCTAAATGAGTTAGGTTCACACCTTATAGGTTAGGAAATATAAGGAGATAATAGTACATATTAAATAAAAAATTAGTATTTAAAAAATTTTGAAAGGTGTTATTAATTAAATTGTTATCCATAATTTTCAAGACCATATAATAAGATCAGATATAAATTATATATACTATAGACTTAAGAATGGTTTATTACGGTTTGAATTTTTAGAAAGGTTAAACTATTTCATTCAATTTGCAACTTTTCAACTTGAATGTATGAATGAGACTAAGATTAGATGTCCATGTAATCATAAGAAGTGTCAAAATCACAAGTATTTGGACCCCAACACAATCATGTTGCACCTTGTATAAAAGGGTTTTGTTGCTGACTATTATGAATGGTATATACATGGTGAAGAATGTGAATCTAGAACTTCAACTACAGTTGAACCTGCGGTTCAACCTGAGAATAAATTTAATACATAAGTTGAACCTAGTGCATTCCATACTATGATAATGGATGATAGTAGACTAGGGTTGAATTTGAGTGGGATGATTGAAACTTCAAATCCAACTTCTCATAGTATGGGGTCCAATTTCATTCAATTTGCAACTTCTCAACTTGAATGTATGGATGAGACTAAGATTAGATGTCCATGTAATCATAAGAAGTGTTTGAATAGCAATTATTTGGACCCTAACACAATCATGTTGCATCTTGTATAAAAGGTTTTTGTTGCTGACTATTATGAATGGTGTATGCATGGTGAAGTATGTGAATCTAGAACTTTAGCTATAGTTGAACCTGAGGTTCAACTTGAGAATAAATTTAATACAGAAGTTGAACCTAGTGCATTCCATATTATGATAATGGATGATAGTGGAGTAGGGTTGAATTTGAATGGGATGATTGAAACTCTAAATCCAACTTCTCATAAGTTTTATGATATGTTAGATGTTACTAATAAGATTTTGTGGCTTGGTTGTGAAATATATTACAAGTTATTCAATGTTGCTCGACTTACATATATCAAATTTGAGCACCACTTATCTGAAAAGTGTTATAATGATTTTTTACAATGGTACAATGAGTTATTGTCTGATGACGACATGATGGTTGATAGTTTTTATAGCACAAAGAAGTTGATGCAAGGTTTAGGGCTTATAGTTGAGAAGGTTCATTATTGCAAGAACAATTGTATGTTATATTGGGGTGAAGCCAGTGATTTACGGACATGCAAGTTCTATAATTTTTTCAAATATAAGTGCAAGCCTCGAGGATCAATTGTATCTAAAAAAGATATTTCATATAAGAAGATGTATTATTTTCCTCTGATGCAGAGGTTGCAAAGATTGTATGCTTCTGAAGTATTTATTAAGTATATGAGATGACATGCAAAGCATGATCAGGAAGAAGGTGTGATGGAACATTTTCAAATTCTTCAACTTGAAACTGTTGGCCTTAGGCACCAAGAGGGGGGGGGGGGGGGGGGGGGGGGGGGGGGGGGGGGGGGGGGGGGGTGTTTTTATAGATGTGATTAGTAGTGGTTAGTAATGGTAGTGAGTGTAATTTGATGAAAAAGAAAAATAAACATTAGATTAGAGAAAGAAAAAAACGAA